>WSTY01000425.1:0-19968 GCA_019633465.1 Tulasnella sp. 417 | reverse complement strand
ATTAAATTTTGGACTGATAGTGCCCTCCCGCTCTGCCCTTCCTAAATAGACGGTTTCTCCCCTTCGCCCTTTAATTCCCACTCATAAGTCTCTCTTGTCCCTCTCTTCTTCTCTCCATGCCCGGCTCGGCGGCCGGAAGCCGGAGCACGTGGAACAGTTCGATCTCGACTTTCGGAAGCATTACCCGTCTTTGCGTTACATTTCGTCTGAGAGCGGTAGAAGACGTCATATATACAAGTAGTGTTTATAGTGACAATGAAGGAGCTAAGATCATGAATCTACAGCCGGAGGGAGTGCATGCGCCACTCTGGAACTTAGGATCCACCTGCGTCTTCGGCCCTCAACGGCAAAGACTTGTGCCAGAAACCTTGAATATTGTTGGGATTAAATTTCCCCATTGCATTTCCCGTCAAATTAACCAGTGACTCACATATCCTGAGCAAACAAGGCCGCTCGACAGCCGATGGGGGACATCTTCCCGGTGGAGGAAAGGTTATCTCATAGCCTCTCAGGCCAGCCCACCCCGTAATATACAAATAGGGGATTTATTTAGCTATCGGGCGAAATTTTGGGTTTTAAGACAAAATGACACTTACCATTTTGGGAGAATTCGTGTTTTGAGGTCAAATGGATCTTCGAGTTTGGCGGTGTATACCCGTTCCGGTGCTATATTTATGGGCACTGCCATGGGTTCTAATCCTCGACCCGTCTTTCTTTGGGCCTCCGCCAGCGAAACCTTATCGCATGACCCGGTCTTCAGTTCAACCTAGCTGGGTGCGCCGTCGTAAATGTTGTCCAGCGTATGAAAGGACGTCCCGAACTCTGTCAGCGCTATAGCAGGGGAGGTTTTTGCATGTCAAAGTGGAACTAGTCCAACATTTGGCGCCCCTGAGGTCGTATTCGCGTTCCCGGTCGCGGATGCACCGCCACAAGCAAACTGCAGAGATTACCAGCTGATGTAGTTGCTCAGGATCATCCTGATGGACTTTAGAAAGTAAGAGAGGCCTCTTACGAGCATTCGCGCAATTTTGGGCAATCTAGTGAGGCGTCTTACGATTTCGGGCAAAATTGGTAAAAAAGAGCGTCTGCCCAATTTTAGAACAGGCTATACATATCCAGGGTCCTCGGGTCAGGCGTTATCCCTTCGGAAACTAAAAGAAGGTTCCGTCGTCTACCTACGTAGTTTTGTAGAGACCAAAAGGGCGGGAAACGCATGTGGTGCAGGGGAGGACCTGCAATCCACTGGACTATTGAAAGAATTTCGCTTGACCTTCCGCACAGAACTTTCTGTCCATTGGCTTCCGGAAGTGGGCTGTCTGAATTGAGGGGCTATCTCGTGTTGCACTTTCCCTCAGGGTTATCAATCTGGCCATCCATATAAATACTACTAGCTTCGCCGCCATCCTCCCCGTTATCTCCACGCCTTCTCCGAAACATCATGTCCGCCTCTGTCGACACTAACCCCAGAACCGCTCCTAATGACGCCGTAGATCAAGATGCAGCCCAGCTGGTAATACTTCCGTGACTCTAAGCGGCAGGATGTGGCACCTAGAGAGGCTACCGAGCAAGGGAATGGACGCGCTGATCGTTGGTTGGCACGGGTCAGTTATAAAAATATTAGTAACGTACCTCTTACACGAGGCAAAGTGGCTACGGGTATCCTTTGCGCGCTACCTCTGGTTGGATAAAGAGGGCAATCAGTCGAGTCCGATCAGACTGCCCTCCAGGACAATGGGTCGATTTGTCACTTCTTTCCAACCAAAGCGAGGCGAAGCTGGGATTGAGATATACCGTTTGAACCTGATCAGCACGTTCAGACCTGCGTAGGGAAGCCCAATCATGTGTCCCATCATCCGTGTCTCCTGAGCTCCTTTACTGAAGGTGGGGGAGCCGAGAACGGTACTGACGCCTTTTGTTTTTGTTCATCCCACCATAATAGCAACGCTTGGGTTATAGACAGGTACCTCTATCTTTCTGGACTTCTGACTGAACGTTTCGCTAATTTCCCTTATTGCTTAGCAATTAAATCGTTCATGGCACTTCATTGAAAGCTTCTCAGCGAGTTTCTGCGCCCTGAACTTTATCGGAGGGGTTCGGTGAGTTGAGGAATGCGATTTGATGCCAGCGGCTTGACTAAACAATGTTGACTTAAGGTCCGCGTTTTTCTTGGGGTTACTCTCCGGCGGCCCTGCAGCCATGTGGTATGCATGTATCCGTTCTGTTCGCATCTTCGAGCTTTTCTAACATCTACGAAAAGGTCTTCATACATTATTTCTATGTTCTTTATGTTCATCACAGCCGCCGTCCTAGCTGAAATTTGCTCTGCCCTGGTAAGTTTCGAACCCTGATTCTGGCGGGATGGCAAGACTCATAGCACGGATCTCTCCAGCCTCTGAGTGGGTCTATCTACATTTGGGCGGCTGAAAGCGCGGGTCCGAAGTACGCTCGTTTCGTCGGCGTCGTTGTCGCGTGGTGGACGTGCACCGCCTGGATGACCTTCTCGGCTTCAAACTGCCAAGTGAGTCCTTCCACGCCTTGCAGTGGAAAGGCCCTTCTCAACTTTTTTATATTACTTTCCAGACCGCGGCGAACTATATCGTCTCTCTCCTAGCTATCTTTGAAGTCGAGTTCCCCGGCGGCCTCACCATGAATAACGTGAAATGGAGGGCCTCCATCTGGGGGATCTCCGAGGGTCTTTTGATCCTCGCTGTTGCGATGAACTATCTACCGTGTAATGGTGATTCTTGCTCTGGGGTGGACTTGTAGCCCTGACACGCGGAAATCCTGCTTAGCGCGATGGTACTCCCGTGTCTTTAAGACCTCCCTGGGATTGATGATGTTGGACTTCCTCCTCTGTTTAACCTGGCTACCTGTCGGCGTCCGAAAGACCTATGGATTCAGGACCGCTAGAGAAGTCTTTACGGGAACTCGTGAGTTGATTCACGTGTCTCCACATTGGGGAATTTCGCTTCACAGATGTGTTTTATAAAGATAACGGCACTGGAGCTCCTGCGGGATGGAACTGGATTCTTTCCTTGTAAGTTCTTGTACACCATGGTCGATCGGATGCCTTACTTGATCCGCTTTCCGTTTAGCCTCTTCGCTGCCATCACCATGACAGGGTTTGACGCTGCTGGTCACATCGCTGAGGAAACCAAAAACGCAAGGTTAGAGTGTGCATTGCAGTGAATTCAGTTTATAACTAAAAGGAAGTCTAATTTCTCAGCGTCATCTCCGCGAAAGGGATCTTCACAAGCGCCGTCGCTACGGGCTGCTTTGGTTTCGTCACCACCATTCTGTTCCTCTTCTGCACTCCCGACTTCGACACTCTGTTCTCCCTCTCGGCCCCTCAACCTTTCGTTCAAATCTACGGTTTGGCTTTGGGCAAAGGTGGCGCGGTGTTCATGACCGCTCTCGCGACGCTCAGCTTGATTATGGTGGGAGTTGAAGGTATCCAGAAGGATTAGGTGCCTAACCGCTTTTCTCCGCGGTTGTAGAACACAAGCATCGCCATTGTCGCAGCCTCCCGACTTATCTTCGCTGTCGCTCGTGATGGGGTCCTTCCCTTGTCGTGGTGGATAGGGCGGGTTTCCAAAGGCGGTCAACCTCGCAACGCTGTGACCATCATGTACATCTTCGGCGCCACCCTCCTCTGCGTCATCTTGGCTAGCAACGTCGCTTTCACGTCCCTCGTCTCGGCTGGAGGACTCCCCACCATTGCTGCCTACGGCCTCATCGGTCTTCTCCGCTTGACAATAACGCCTAACAGCTTCCGCTCGACCAAGTTCAAGTTGGGAATTTTCAAGCGCCCCATGTACTTTGTGACGGCGTTGTTCCAAGCGATCGTATTCTCGGTGATGGTCTCCCCTTTCTTCTTCCCCGTGAAAGCAGAGACCTTCAATTTCGTGAGCTCTAAAGTCTGTTTGCTACACCGGAAGCTAATGACTGCGTTTCCGCATCTACAGGCTGGCGTGATTCTGGGCGCTGTGACCATCTTCGCTATTATCATGTACTTTGTCACGCCCGAAGACAAGTGGCTTAAACCGGAGATGGTTCGGCAAGCTCTAGCTGCAGGCGACTTTACCTTTAGCGAGTCCGCGAGCATCGCTAAACCCGCAAGTGAATAGGGGCCAAGATTTGGAGACCCCTCCTCCCCAAGGAAGTAATAGGACTCTCACCTTGATTTAAACAAAGAATATGCAAGTTTACTTCTCTTATAACACCTCTCTATATGTAAATGTTATCTCTAGCTCAAACAAAGAAGAAACGGTTGTCTCGGACGTGCACAGGGTAATCAGTAAGTCTCATGGATAAATGGAACGATGTGTGGCATTGACAAACTGGATCTCTGATGACAGAGCAATGCAAGTCGGCATCACTTAAAGAACGTGTGGTTATGCGGGTTATCGTCGCTATCTTAGATAGAAATAGTATTACGCGGTTTTGCGGATGCAATGGATGTGGCGTTGGCAAAATAGCATTTCATAGGAAATACAATCTCTGGGTAGAGCGTCTCCCAGACTCAAAGATGCGGTTTGCGTAATGAAGAGATAGAAAGAATTATCTGCTGGCCGACTCTGATCGCATCCTATAAAAAGTGACAGCAGATATACCCCCGCGTCAAGAACTGCAGCCGCCGGGCAGTGAGCAGATTTCAGTCCCTTCACAGAATGGATCGCTAACACTGGCCCCTTTATCTCGATAACGGTAGATCTTGGGGAGAATCGGAGCAACGCTTAGTGCTCCGCTTCGGAACCCATGCCTGTTGACTATCATGGAAGCACTGACGAAAGTTAAAGAATGTATACTTCGAACAATGATCAGAATTATCAGAATTTGGAGGCACATTATGGAGGTTTGGGTGGTCAAGGCAGGTGGGCACAAGTTTTCGAGATGCCGCTTTCAGGGGCGTCTCTAACTGCCCAGGATAACCACCCAATCGACTCACGTATCATCGAGTTGAATCTATTGATAATATATATTACAAGCTACAAGCTTAAACCTGTGCTTTGCATAAAGGGGAGGTAGATAGTCGTAGACTAGAAGAATTCAAGGTTATATCGTAATTCGCAACGATGCACATTGTGGTCTTGGGCTTCAGTCTCTTGCGTATATTTCGATACCTTCAAAGAGCGGACCGCTAAAATCACACTCATGGACCCAATAAGATGGCAAAATAATTTTTTGTAACTTTGCAGGCCGATTTGTCGGGTGGATTCCCTTTTGACGGTTCTGAATCATCTGGCAAAGCTCGGAGTGAGCGGGGTGAACGGTGGTCTGAATCCAACCGTCCAGAAAGCTCATATTCAGGTCCAGGATCGTCAAGTTAGGGCACAAGAATTCATCCAGAGGCTCTAGGCCCTGCGCTAGCTGGTTGATGGCGCCCCACGTTCCCCAACTATGTAAATTGAGTCTCGTGACAGAGCTGAGGCAGCGGAAAAGGTCTTCCGGCACCCCTCCGAAATCCCAACTCAGCAATGCAGATTTCAGCTCAATACCAGAGTCTTGCAGCATGCGGTATAGTTAGGCGCTCGCTCTCAAGCTGGCTCCACTGGCTGGCTGCTTCATATCCTGCGCTTCTCCCGTCTGGCATTGACCCATGGTTGGGCACGGCGTAGGTGAGCCGTATAGTGCAGTGGTCTACCAGCTTGCGCCCCTGGTTTGAATCCCGGAAGAGGTCGTCGCTGATAAGTTCTATGTGGGATCATATGAGCCCCGTCCGCTCCAGAGAGCGTATCAGGTTCCCAAAGGCCGAGTTAGAGCGATTTAGATGCTCTGGGCGCATTCTGTTGATTCTCAATATCACTGAACTCTTCAAACCAAGGCAGTGCAGAACATGCAACTGTAGGGGGTAGAAGAGTCGAGTTAATTGCACTCTTTGTAAACCAGAATGCTCGGTTCGCACCCGAGGCGAATCCTGATCTCCACCTGTAAGGGAGTCTAGAATAAGCTCTGTCAGGCCCTGATTTGCGTGAATTACTCCCAAAAGATCCGCTGCGAATGTATCGGGCACCCGTGAATTACTAATTTTGAGCGCCCGAAGCATTGTGAAAGGAATGAGGTGGGTGCTCAGGTCTGTCGAAAATATGGTCAGCGAGCGGACACGAGGGGCCAACGGTCCCAAGAGGGAAGACAGTTCGCCCCACGCTGGGTGGCCCGCCTGGCTGAGGAAAAAATCCAGTGGACGGTCTCGATTGTATTGTTGAACGTATTCGACATTCTTCTTCCCCTTTTCAACCAAAATGCAGCTGGTGAGCTCCGGCGTATGGTCAATCGCATCACGCCACGCCCTGCACACCGCCCTTAATTCAGCGCAACGCAAGATGCGTTTGATCTGAGAATCTTTCCACGATTCATAGTCAGGGATCCAATCCTCCCAACATATCCCCAGGATCGGGCCAATATCGTTCTCGATAATAATGATGATTACCTCTCGAGAAATGCGGCCAACGGGTGTCGGCCATTGACAAGGGTGCCCATGCGGGCTCGAATATGAAGAGCCCAATCTAAGCTGTCTCGATTGCTTGGCCCGTCCGAATCCAGTGAGGATGGATCAAGTGCCAAAAATGATTGAGAGCTGCATAAGGTGCCCTCAGAACTTGTCGAGAGAGACGACTCAGGTTTTGTACTTACGTACGGGCATCCCCGCTAAGTTGGATGAGGGAGTTTTCAAGCACTCTCTGTTGAGAGGTTACCAACGCCTCCGCGCGCTGACGATCAAGACGGTTCAACACCTCAATAATGCGAGGTCGACGGGATGAGTCCTCCGCCCAGCATTTGCTGGCCACCTCCCAAAATTGCAAATACGAAGACCCGTCGAGTGCCACCGAGGGCTCCATAGGAGGGCGCTCTCCGCTGAATAATACCCCAGTAATAATTGCGGCTATCCCTGTGTGATGGGCATACGGTTCTTTGCCGCTCAGAACCTTTCCCGAGCGACGTTGAAATGATCAGCAGCCAGAACATTTGTATTTGAGAGCTCGACACGGACCTCATAGATAGTGATCCCAAACGCGTATACATCACTTTGAAAGGTACGTCTGCAAGAATCTTGCAGAAGTTCAGGACTTTGCCAAGGAATACTTCCCACTCCTCGGAGAGAAGTGGATGTCCGGGACGTGACGTGTTTGGCCAGACCGAAGTCGCAAAGTAGGATATGTTCGTCGCTAGAAATAAGTACGTTGTTTCCTTTCAGGTCTCCATGAATTATGCCACACTGATGTAAGCACGCGAGGCCTTCGGTGATCTCAACCACCTATGAGCCATTAGTGAATTACCTTTGCGCTATCTAGCAGAAAAAAGAAACACACCAATCGCCCGCGATCCACAGCAGGTCGACGCGTGAGGAATCCAGGAAGTGACCCGTTCTCTGCAAATTCAGAGACAAAGTATACTTCGTCGTTAATCTTGTGTATTCCTAAGAATTGGAGAATGCGAGGGTGCTTGAGTGAGGCCCAGACCTTAGCCTCGATCTCAATCCGCTACCGAACAATAAAAGGTAAGCGCGAGCAATAGAATATGAAGCAAAATAACTAACGTTCACTAAATGCTCGTCGTATTCGCCTCTGGGTCTTTTGAGGGCGAGCTTCCCGGCCGTGGAGTGTGTTGCGGTGAGCAAGTCACAAAACGCCCCAGTCGTATTAACAGGCGTCGTGCTGTCGAGTGTGATATCCCCTTCTAAGATGCACCTGTAATCATACAAAGGGTTCGACATTGCAGATTGCTATTGCTTGTACTAAGTCTTCCGAAATGAGGGATCCGGTGGTGGAGAGATGCGGATATTTTGGTTTGGACTGTTTGGCCGTGTCCCGTTTGAGCACGGCAGAACGAAACACAGGAGTCCATGGATTGCGTCATTGAATGGTCACCTTATCACTGTGCGTATAGGATATAACGGAGACAAGATGTTGAGTAGACGTTACTGGCTCCCAAGTAATTACGGTAATGGGGCAGGGAGCATCGGGACTAATGTCAGACACATGAGAGAACGGCATTTCTGCTCACGCAGAATCATGCATAGTGGCTACATAACTTTCCTACACAATATTGTAACCTATAAATGTAAACGGCTAAAGTCCACGGCTTCGTTGAACCGAGCGAAGCCATGGAATACTGGCCGCATTTTCTCTTGGCCCACTGGAAGTCACGAGTCCCAAGGGCGAGATGTGGCGGCAAGTATCTGGTGAAACCGACACTAACCCAGACTGAATGCGGGTTCGCCCATGGAAGGCCGTGACTCATGAAAGTAAATGTGCGATTGGAAAGAAAGATCCCGAGGTGCCGTGGTTGCAGCAGCTGTCTTCCCACGTGGTGTTCAACGGTCTTCATCCCCACGATCAGCCACTCCCACAAAACACATGAGCTGGCTGGCCCTGCCGTTCATCATCCGCCCACTTATTGCTGTCTTGACTCAAGGGTTCTTCCAGCCGGATGAATATTTCCAAAGTCTCGAACCTGCTCATCGTGCCGTTTTTGGATATGGCCATTTAACTTGGGAATGGACCGCTCAGCCGCCCATTCGAAGCATCGCCTATCCTGCGATTTGGATGCCGGTGTATTCAGCGCTACAACGGGCGGGGCTGGATAACGGAGCTCTTTTGGTACGTGTCTGAAGCTTATATGGCAAAGCACATCTGATGATTTGCTTCCCTGGAGGGTAGGTTCTAGCACCCAAACTGCTGTCCGGGCTATTAGCCGCTTTGACTGACTTTTTCGGGTGGAAATTGGCAAGAAAGCTCTACGGGCCCCGGGTCGCTAATGTCTGGGTACGAAGCACTCCACAATCTCTTCAGGGAGATTACTCTTGGTTCAGACTTTGATTCTTCATATAGCTCCTACTCTCCCTCTCCTCAATCTTCCACGTACTTGCACTCTCGAGGACGTTTTCCAACTCATTGGAGACCTCTTTAACAGTCGCCGCTCTTTACTACTGGCCACTCGTTGACGGACTGTATGTGTATCTGGTTGGCAGTTTTTGCTGGTCGTCCGAATGATCAAATTTTCCTGCTAGGGATCACGATCTCACCAAGGCGCTGATTCTCGCAGCCCTCAGCTGCCTAATACGCCCAACTAGTGCAATTATTTGGACTCTACTTGGAGTGGAACTCTTGGTCCGTACGGTCACGATGTGGCAACCCGTCGCACCGATTTTGAGTAAAGTTGCTATCGTGGGGTATGGAAATGTTTCCGGTCCATGTTCTATTTCGCTTATGCACGACTTCCTCCCCGCAATAGCACCTTATTCTCCCTAGCCCAACTCGGTCTCGACACCACGTACTATGGAAAACCGACTTTCACACCCTTCAACTTCCTCAGCGTCAACATCTCCTCCGTCTCCTCCTTCTATGGAGTCAACCAGTGGCATTATTACTTCACCCAAGCCCTTCCAATCCTATGCACCACCTCCCTTCCGTTCGTCGCACACGGAGCCTGGCTTACCAAGATGCTCCCAGGGGAGATTGGGCGTGGCTCGCGCACCCTGTTCAACCTCTGTCGATGGGTGGTTACGGTGTACTCTTTTATGGGTCACAAAGAATGGCGGTTTATCCATCCTTTGTTACCGATCTTCCACTTATTCGCTGCGCTGAGTTTAGCCAGCCTTTTCGCAAAGTCTGTCAAGGCCGAGGCGAAGAAGGACGAAGGCAAGGAACCCAGCACTACCATTGCCGCCACCACCCTTCCAATTCGACGCGCGCATCTCATCCTCCTCCTCTCCACCCTCCCCGCGTCCATCTATGTGATCTTCTTCCACTCCCGTGCTCAAATCGCTGTGATGCACCACCTCCGCAGCCTCCCATCCTCAGAATTGAGGTCGGTCGGTTTCCTCATGCCATGTCACTCGACTCCTTGGCAAGCATACCTTCACCGGCCCGAAGTGGAAATGTGGGCCATTGGCTGCGAACCACCACTTAGGTGAGACAATATCTTGGACAATCTGGACATTCCAGCAAGGTTTAACGCATTTCCCTGCTCTCTCCAGTGGCCAAGATCTCTCAACCTACCAGCACCAAGAGAGGGTTTTCTACGATAATCCGGTTCTTTATCTACAATCCCGTTTTCCATCCAGCGTTGACTCGGGATTCCCTCCTTCACCGCTGCCTTCGTCCCCACCAGGCGACAGCTCAGTGACTGATTGGATCTATGCGTGGCCTTCTCACTTGGCGTTCTTTGGTCACCTAACACATACTCACCCGGAAATAGAACAGATTCTCCGGCAGAAAGGGTATCAAGTTACGTGGGAGACTGGAAATGGATGGGAGGAAGATGAGCGCAGACGAGGCGGTATTCAAGTGTGGTCGTTCTCGCAATGAACGCCGGGGACTTGGAGGCTTTTGCAAGCTCTCTGGGGCTCTCTCAAGGAGTTGTATCGGAAATTTCATATTATTTATCTCCCTGCTACTATCGTATCACAAGTGCACTTGCGTGATGTGCCTACCTCTGCTTTTTCTTTGAGCCGCTTGACCGCAGTATACCTTAAGTCCTTCCAAATGGGAGCCGGTTCCCCGAAGAGGTTCCTGGCCTAAAGAGGGGCGCCACTGAGGCTACTCGTGATGGCGTTTGTTGTGGGTGTTGAGGAAGGGGCATTCTGGTTTGATTACTTCCTCCAAGGGGCGAGGCATGGTTCTGTCGAGCAAATCCAGCAGTCGATGCAGGTCTAAAGGCGGGAGCTTTATTCGTCTTCGCCAATGCTGGAGCAGTGTTGTGGCTAAGAGGATCTTTTGCATAGGAAGAAGAAGCCTTTAGTGAGGCCAAGTTCGTTCGTGGTGCGTGGTTCGACCGCTGCTGGACAACTTGTTCTTCGACTGCTGCATTGCGAACTTGTGGTAGTGCTTTCCGAGGAGTGGATGTACCATTCGGCATAAATCGAGAGCGATTGGGAGGAGGTAAGGAAGGTGGTGGCATTATACGTTGCGATTTAGTTGTCATAGGGGAGCCTAAGTTATCATACCGCGCTTCAGCTGTTCGATTTGGTGTCGGAGGTGCATAGGCGAACTGTCTATTAAAACATAAGACTGTGACAATCCGAACATCACGTAACTGAAGCCCCACTCACTGTAACGATGTCACCGGACGTTGTGGGACTGGTCTATGAACAGATCCGGGAGGCAGGAATTCGGGCTGTGGTTGATCAGCTGGAAAAATCAAACGAGACGGTCGTATTGGAGTCGGGACTAGGCGAGCGTGAGGGCTAGAGTACGTATGAGATGCTGCGGAGCGTTGATCGTCGCCAAGGTCCCACACAAGAGTGCTCCTGAAACGGGAAGAAGGTCAGCATCTGTTGGTACGAACCTTCGCATAAAATGGCGTGTAGCACATGGATTCATCCACGACCGTTGGAGTTGTTCCACCAGAATCAAGTCTGATCCGCTTCCCGTTTGAGTTCGTATGATCATTCTCTTCTTGGCGGAGTTGAGCTCGAAGTTGCACCACTTCACGACGGAGACATTCATGCGCGCTACAGTAAGCATACTTATTTGAGCTAAAATCGCGCCATGAGCACCGAACTTCCACTTACTGCTGAAGTTCCTTATACTCCCTGTTTCGTTCTTGAAATTGTTGCAGCATCTTGTGAAACTGAGCACAACGAGACTTGTAGTATCGGACCTCCGCAGCCATGGCCGCCTGCTGAAACTGATCAGAGAGTTAGAATCAGAGGAGGAGAGCCTAAGGCGACGGGTGATCGAGCCCTTTACCCGGACGGTGCTGGCTACCGAATCTAGAGCTGAAACCACAGGTTTGAACCACGATGCCATGGGTTCCGGAAGCTATAAAGTGTGTGAAGCAGTTTGCTTATGCTAATAGTGGAGATTGAACTGGGCCTCACGTCTTTTTGCAGTGGAAATATGCTAACGTTCGTAGATCCACAGTTCATGCATGTTCGGTTCGTTGCTTGCGGCACAACGACGTTTTCAGTGAGAAGATTAGATCCGAGACGGGAACCAACTCACATACGTGAGAGTTGCAGAGAACATGGCCACATTCCGTCAGCCAAAAAGGAACACGACTTTGCTCGCTTGACGACTGTTCGAAAGGGAGCATGCAGTGGTCGCAATGGGTAAACTCCCAGATGTCGACATCATCACTTTGAGTGCTACTAGTAGCTAAGCTGACATCAGGAACATTAATATTGCTGGCGTAGTATGTGTTGGCCATTGATAATCATCGATGGGGTAGGTGGTCGAATGCAAGGCGAAGATCAACACGGTTTGTTTATTTGTCAAGGTCGTCGTCAACAACGTCCCTTGCGCGAAGCCACCACCACCTCTGAAGCACTTTTCATTTTAGAAGAAACATAAGATCAGGTTGATTATATGTAAATGGACACTGAACCTCAGGACTCCATAGGAAGTGCCACTTCCTCATTTCCCTGGTCAACATTCTCATTCGACGACCTCATCCAATCGTCCGACAAGTTCATCCCGGTCGAACGATTCTCAGCCGCTCAGTACAGCAACGTAGACCTTTTCAACAAGATTTGGGAGCATGAGCGAACTGGAATACCCATTATTATCAGTAATTTACATCTCAGCGATGCCTGGGACAGCCACCTTTTGAGTCCGGAATGGCTCCTTCAGAACATGCCTGAAACGAGTGAGTGAAAACCTGACTGAATATTCCATGAAATTCTGAAGTGATTATGGCTCAATCGCACAGAAGTAACGGTCCGAAATGTATCAAGACGGGAGGATGACGAGATGACATTCAGGGAATACATCGAATACGCCCGAACCACAACGTCGAAGGTCGGAGACGATGGTGGGGTTCACGTTTCTATCCAATAGCCACCTATCTCAAATCTTTTCTCTCTTGTACAGAGGCGGAACCTTTATACGGTAAAGACGCGCCGTGTCCTCCGCGATGGGGCAAATGGCTGGGTCCAGAAGTCGTACCGGAACGAACCCTCCCGTTCGGTCCGGATGACATTTTTTGGCATCTTGAACCTGATGTTAGTCAGATCAACGGCCCAACCTTATCTACACTCCCGTCTAATTTCGTACATTTTAGGAACGCCCGGAAACTCTGATGACCTATTTGGGTAAGGGAGGTGCGAGAACTCTAGGGCAGCTTGTAATGCTACCCATTCCTTAGGGATCGGAGGCACCTATACCCCATGCCACAAGGATCCATGCGCCAGCCAAGGGCAAAACCTGATGACATATGCGGAACCAGGAGCATCCTCTGTGTGGTTCTTCACGGCCTCGCATGAGGCTTTCAAAGTCGCCCGCCACTTCAAGGAAACATACCAAACGGAACTTGACTGGGAAGCAACATTTCTCACTCCAAACGAATTTCTAGACTTCCCTTGTTCGGTGTACGTTTGTAACCAAGGCGTTGGGGATCTTGTCCTGGTTCCTCGCCGTAGCTGTCATCAGGTTGTTAACTTTGGTGGTTTGAACATCAAGACATCGTGGTCACGCATGACACCTCTGTCATTGAGGGAGGCAATAACGGACGAATGCCCGATCTACCGGCGGTTGGGTACCTTGTCTTGTTGGACGTCGTCGCCTTATTGATATTCTGCCTTTATTTGGGATGACAGTGTGTGCCGGCCAGAGGTCTATCGGACTAAACTTCTTCTGTACCGGTCGATTATCAACTTTACGACGTATGTCAACAACAATCAAGACAATCCGGACGCGGAGAAGCCTGTCAGCATCGCAACGGATGCCATCCGGCGACTTCTACCCTACCTGGATCAAGTGCTAGTGTCCGAGTGGGACCCCAATCATTCCACTTTTACTCGCTATTCAGGAGCCCAAATTCCGGTTTGCAACTTCTGCGGTGCTGACATATTCCAGTCATTCTTCGAATGCCAGCAATGCATCGAGCCAAGTGAGGGCACCGCCGACGAGGATTTGGCGGTCGGGGCGTATCAAATCTGCGCAACCTGTTACGTCGAAGGGAGAAGTTGCAAATGCGTCATCATGCAGCCTATGCAGAGGTGGTCATTTTTGGACCTTCTGACGGTCAGAAATCGTGCTGCTGCTATCGTGGGGTCATCAGATGCTTGGGATATGACACCAGGGTATGTCCATCTTTTGCATTTAGCGGGTGCTGATTCTAAACGATGCCGAATTACTTTCAAGATGGCTCGACAATACCGAAAGTAACCGCGTTTTTCAAGCCGCAGTCGAGCTGCGACGCAGACGTCTCGAAAGGAAGCCAAACGCTCCACGTATCATGCGTTGCTCCAACCCACATGGTGATGGCCACAATGTCAAATGGGAAGGGAATTCATACTGCTCCGGATGTAACCGCGGCCTGTGTCACCGACATTGCCTCCTGCTTCGTTGCTCTCACACCTCCGACTCCATCCTTGACACACGAACCCGCCACGATCCCAAATTCCACGCAAAGCACATAGGCAAGAGAACATTTTCAGATGACCCGCTTAAGCCTCTCAACGAAAAGGAAAATTATCTGGTCGTGTTTGGACGACCAAATCATGAATATCGGGAGCCGCCACGAGACCTGCAACCAAGTTTGCGCCTTACTTGGGCTGCCATAGAGTTTCCTGACTGCCATCCAATCGACGTCGGTAGATCAAAGCTAGGGTTTTACGACGTAG
This sequence comes from Tulasnella sp. 417, assembly GCA_019633465.1. Classification (NCBI taxonomy): domain Eukaryota; kingdom Fungi; phylum Basidiomycota; class Agaricomycetes; order Cantharellales; family Tulasnellaceae; genus Tulasnella; species Tulasnella sp. 417. Next base: position 5,399 of record WSTY01000425.1, on the reverse strand, counting down.
AGGTGCGCTGTGGTTTATCTTCACTCGAACGAGAGCGCTACTAACGCAATGGCATCCGCAAGATGTTCGGTTTAGATGAAGACTCCGACGAAGCCGATCAATTAGCGAACGGCGGGACTTCTGCTAGCATTAGCACAAGAGGAACCCCAATACGGAACCAGGGTTCTCGTAGGAGAGTGAAAGCAGAACAGGCAAATGGAGATCACACTATGATGACGATTGACGGCGTTTCCGTCCGGGTCGGGCCTCCAAAGAAGAGGAAGAGGCGAAACTCCTCTCCTGATGAGCCGCTCAGTCAAGTGACGCCCCTACAAAGGACTCGTTCTTTTGAAAGGTCAGACGTGAGTTTTCCCTTCCTCGTGTATTATGGGGTACTCGCGTATTGACTGTCGCAAAGCAGCGTCCAAGCGGATCACTGGCCGTGGATGCTCTGCTTCCGCGAGGTTCCTCCCACACAGAACCGCCCCGTGCCCGAAAAAGGCCCCCAAGTAAACAACTCGATTTCCAGGATTCTGTTGAGCAAACCGATGGTCACGACTTTGACGACGATCACGATCCACTAGCCCTGTCCTCCCCATCTTCGCCAAGAGCTGAATTAGAGGAAGAAGCCATGCCAGTTGACCCGACCTCTCAAGGCGACGATCCGGAAGTGCATGGCGTCTACGCTTTGCTCTTGAACGACTTGAGAGGGATTCGAGCCTACATCCCGGATGACAACTGGGCAAATCTTCGCAACCGAATGTCGGAGCTTGGACATCTTATTGGTGTAGACGCGGAAAGCGCACCGGAGTCGCCAAGACAATAATTATAAGACCGGAGCACCGGATCCAGATTCCATTCGACGACAGATGGACTACCTCTCGGAGCTATTTAGTCTGATTCCATCACTGGAATTCCCTTGTTATATATCTAGTCCCAAGTGCCTCTCTCGGCTCATGCACAAGTAAAAGAAAATATCGAGCAGGATGTGTCGCGCCCGCACTACGACTGACTATATTAGTTGTGGACGAATGTAGGAGCTACCTATGCTGAGGGAAGGGATGACGACACTGAAGGGAAAGCAAGCAATCCGCAGGAGCGTAAAAGAGATGAAAAAAGTATGCAGAGCAAGGTGAAAGAAAAAAGAGCCTCGAGAATGACGGAAAGCGAGAGATAAGCTGTGCGGCGAAAACATGGTGCAATCGAAAGGGATATAGGTGGGGAGTGAATGATCTGATATATGGCTAGAAAGTCTACAGTATAAAAGAAACGGGTGACTGCCTCCAGGACATGGAGATAACCGGCGGCAACGCTAGCAGCGACAGAGGAGGAAATCCAAAAAGCCCTTCTTCTTGGCGGGCTCCTGGCCCACCTGCTGAGCTGCCTGCTGAGCTGTTGGAGGAGCATCGTTCCGCATAGCAGAGCTCATTGCAGGCGTGCCAGGCATCTCCGACGTCCGTACGTATCCGCCAACAACACTGTCATCGCGAGCGCTTGGCTCTGGGGTGGCGCCGTTGGGGTAAGCGCCATTGGGACCTCGCTTGTTGTAGTCGAGAGCGGTTGACGGGTTGGCATATGGATGTTGAGGGGTCGGTGGAGACAGTGCGTTCGGCTGGCCAAGGCCGCTGGCTCGCCGTGATGGAGCCGCGACGTTGGCGTGGGCGACACCAGAAGCGGTTGTTGCTGGAGCGGAGGCGTTTTCGGGAACAGCGAGGGCTTGAGGGGCTTTGCGCTTGGAAGAATCTCGGACGAGGGCTGGAGAAGGACTTGAGGGGTGGCCGGGAAGAGGAGATGGGGCTTGTGAAGAACGATGCGGTGGTCGATCGCGAGTACGGTGCTGCATGGGGGAAGGTTGAGGCGCATTCGATGACTGGAGGAGATTGTCAGACAGAGAATCTCGGGCATTCCAGAAAAACACGTACCGCGCTTGCTTGCCATCCCTTGCCGCCGTTCAACAACATCCAGTCATAAACACCATCCTCCACTTCGCCGGAGTTGCGGAGAACCTTCGTCAACAGGTCGCGTAGGAAGTCGTAATCGGGGTTCTCTTCGAAGCCCAACTTTCGGACATAGTTGAGGTAGATGGCGAACTCCTCTGAAGATTGGAGGTGTCATCAGTCTCACGTAAGTTAGTCGGCCTCAGGTTACGTACCTGGGAAGCCTTCGCAGAGTTCCTTGATCGGTGTGCTCTGCTTCTTCTCGCCAATTTTCTCATACTTCTGCTTGTTGGTAGCGGCCTTCAAACCTTGCCATGGGAGGCCACCGCGGAGGAAGTACATGAAGACATGCCCTAAAGACTCGAGGTCATCTCGCCGTGACTGCTCTGTAGGTATGACATCAAGGCATTAACAATTTGTCGTTCATTGACGGCCCTTCATCCCCTCACTCACCACGACCAAGATGCGTGTTGATGCTCATGTATCGAGCAGTCCCGCTGAGGCTTTTACGTTCACGGTAGGGAATGTGCTGGCGGGTTTTGGGGTCACGATACTGCTTAGCCATACCAAAGTCGATTATGCTGCAGATTGTGCAAAGCGGTCACGGTCAGCCACATCAGACAACGTGCATCGCCCCTGGAAAGACTCACAAGACCGTAGATTCATTCTTCGTGCCTGGTGGACCGATGAGGAAATTGTCAGGCTTGATATCCCTATAGATCAGGTTCTTTTCGTGTATCGTTTGGACTCGTGAAAGCTGAGGAGATGAAAGGTGACAGCGTAATTGCCGTATCGCCGTCAGCGCCATCCTCAAGGCAACGTCGACATCAAAATTTCGCCTCGCAACGCACCATAGCCTTGGCCACCATAACGACAGTCTTTATACTGAATTTCCTGCCACATAAGTCGAATAGGTCCTCGAGGTTCGGGCCAAAGAGGTCGATGACCAGCACATTGTGGAGGCCTTCTTGCCCGAAGTGGTAGACCTGGCAGTGCAAATTATAAATGGTTTTTAACGGCATACGCAGCAGCACGGCCATCGACTCCGCATACCTGTGGGACTCCATCTTAGAAAGTGGATTAGGTGCCATATGAGGGACAAGAGGATGAGATGGGGTGAGAGCGGGGATAGAGGCTATGGCTATTCTTACAGCAGCCGTTCAGAATGCGATAGGAACGATACTCGTCGCGAAGTTGAGGAGCGTCAGATTTTCGCTACGTCGGGAGAAGATCTATGAGGCGATTTTCGAAGCCTGAATTTGTTGCACGGGACATACAGGTTCCTGTTAAGGGGGCGTGCCATTTCCGACGTCAGTCCAAACCGCAGCGTAGCGCACACATTTTTGCCAGCGCTGTGAACACCACTCACAAACTTGATAGCCACGGGCTGGTTGTTCAGCAAATTGATCTGAGAGGGTTGAAGAGAGGAACGGGTGAGCCGAAACTGGACGAGGTTCAGAGGGACGCCAGTCCAGACTGAGACATACGCCTTCGAAGACGACACCAAAGCTGCCCTCGCCGATTTTTTTGCCGACTTGATAGTGAACACCGACGACAGCTGGGCTGCTGGAAGAGGAGGTATGGGCGGACATTAATGAGGGAGAGGGGGGGAGAGGAAAGGAGAGCCCGGATTTTGGAGTTTTGATGAGAGAGAGAGGGAGGAAGCCGGGTGAGCGTTCCAACTTCGCCGCGCGCCCGCCTTTTACACGCGCTTATCTCCGTCTCCCGTCACACATCCCCAAGCTTCTCACTTCGCACCGGCTTCCGAATGTCACCCAAAACTTGGTCGTTGCCGTTCATCTCAGCAGACGGTCGGCAGCATCGACAGGGATGGGTCCTCATCGTTCTCAACCAGCCATTTGCGCCTGCTTTGTTCAAGCGCATCTGGGAAGCAAGTGCGTCTGCCCTGGTGCCTCCTCGTTCTAAGCGAGCATCCGGCTAAATTTACCCACAATCAGCGCACTGGCACTGCTTCGCTGACGGTGCTAGCAATCGAGTCTACGATACGTTGAGCGCGGCTGACCGAGAAGCGTAAGTGGGGCCCAAGTGGTTTCATCTAGCGCCCATTTCATGAAATTGCCTGTTGTAGCCATCTACCCGACCTCATTAAAGGAGACCTTGACTCTATTCGACCCGAAGTCCGTCAGTGGTACGAACAACGAAAAGTCGACGTCGTATGCGATCCCGACCAGGATGCCACGGATTTCATGAAGGCTATAGCGAGTGTTGTGGCTTTGGAGGCGGCCTCGGCGTCCCCGGACCAGCTGGGGATCATCGTCCTCGGAGGACTCTCCGGTCGACTGGACCAGACTGTGCACACTCTCTCATACCTACACAAGCTTCGAACCCAACGGGAACGTGTTTTTGTCGTTACCGATGATGATGTGTCTTGGGTACTAGATTCGGTGAGCGGTACCTTACACCGTTCCCATGATTCGAAGTTGATCATGACGGGCGCTTCCACGTTCAAGGGGGAGCACGATATCAGTGTTGATAGGTCACTTCTTGGACCCACATGTGGCCTCCTACCTGTGGGAGTTGGATCCACAATACTCTCGACGCGCGGATTAGAGTGGAATTTGAGTCCGTCTCGTTCGAATCCGTGTTGCCTTGGCATGACGCTGATGTTCTCCCGCCAGCCGAGAAAGAATCTTCTTTCGATGGTATGGTGTCCACGTCGAACTGGTTAGCCGAAGACCAGATTTGGATCAAGACCTCGGAACCGATCTGGTGGTGCATCGAGCGGAAGAAGACAGATATGGACTCGACCCCTTCACGTGCGTACCCGATCGACAACATTCTTTAATTGCCGGAACTAATTATGTCGGATTACTCTGAAACAGGGAGTGAAAAAGGATGGTCGTGTATTATAGCTTGATGTCTAAACCCTGTATGGTACTAGGTATAGATGTGCGAGATGTAATCCGAATCACATTGGGCATCTATTCGAGCCCCTCCCGCTGCTCTTCTGCCGCTGGGAGATAGGGCGCTGGCTTCGGCAGCTGGATCAAAGTGAGTGCTACAGAAGCAGTAACACTGCCGGCAGTTGCTACGATGAAAAGGGCCTTAGGGAAAGAGCCCACAGTGGCAATGAAAACACTGCCAAATATGGCAGGACCAAGCACTTGACCACTACGTCAACATTTCTTGAGTACTCTCCTATTCCAATTAGGCCGTCCATGGATTCGAGGGGACTCACCCAAGAGCAGACACAACCGCTAAGCTCCCAAACAATTTCCCGTTCTCGCCTGGAGGCGCCAAGAACAGGCTAAGGCTCTGCATGCTAGGTGCAAAGCCGCTTGCGAACGACTGCATCGTTGATCCCAACGTCCATGACTTTGGTCCAATAGAGAAACATATAACTAGGTCACTGATGATCTCGACAAGTAGCGAGATTCGCGCAATTTTGACGTCGAATTTTGCTGCTACATGGGGTGGTAACTAGCCATCCAGAACAGGAAATTCGGGTTCAGGCGAATTGGA
>WSTY01000424.1:0-19979 GCA_019633465.1 Tulasnella sp. 417 | reverse complement strand
TACTTATAACCTTCTCGCGATGTAGGGAAAGGACCACAAACATCGGAGTGTACAAGTTCCAGGGGTTTGGTGGCACGGGTACGTCCGCTGGTAGGAAAGGAAGTGCGTGTGTGCTTGCCGCGCAAGCATGCATCGCATTCGCTAACACTCCCACTGACTTGAACGTCGATATCAAGGTCGTTTACGAGTTCCTTTTTGGCCAGTTCGAGTAGAGAGGTATGCCCCAAATGCCCGCAGCGCCTATGCCACGTGTCACGTGATAACTTCGTCGCGTGCCCCTTTTCGGGAAAGACGACTTCACCTCGGCATTGGTAGGAGTTTCCGGTACGTGGTACGGATAACTCGAGTAGATCTCCATCCCAGATGTCGATTCGCTTTGAATGAAATTGAATCTTTCGACCAAGATCATCTAGGTGGGCGATTGATATTAGGTTCATGATGCCGGGAGCGTGATAGGCGTTCGTGATAGTGAAAGTAGTTGGCGCCGATTTGGGTGGGAAGAAGTTGATGGTAAGAGTACCGGTTCCAAGAGCATTGGTTGAAGCTCCATTGGTGGCGAGTCCGATAGGAATAGGCTTGTCGAAAGCCTTGTAGTTCGAGAAAGCGGCGATGTCCCCATGGAACACTCGCGACGCGCCCGAATCAAACTCCCACCACTCTCCAGTAGTGGGATGGTCGTGAGTAGACCTTGCTTCTTCCTTCGGTTCGTCTTCAGATAGCTTAGCGATCCAGCTTCGCTTGTCGTAAGGCGTGTTCTCGTCGGTTCTGGTGCTCTTCGCCTTAATCTTTTCCGCCCGGCGCTGGTTGGATTTCTCCGCGCCTTGCTGCGCCTGAGCTTGGAATTCCTTCTTCCTGTTGCAGTCGGATTCCCAGTGACCTTCACGTTTGCAGAAGTTGCAGGTTCCGGTCTTATCCTTGTCCTTGGGCGGTCGCCTCTTGTCGTGCCTGGACTGAGGAGGTCTGCCGGCGGGACGAGCGGCAAATGCGGCATCGGTGTCGACAGTGGAATTAGGCCTGAACGTCTTCTTATTAAGCTCTTCTTGGACGATGAGTGCTGTGATTGATTCAACATTGAGCTTCTTCAGGTCGGTATTACTGGCTAGGACCTGCTGTCGCATTATCGCGTAGGACTCCGGGAGGGCGACGAGTACGCTGATCGCGAAATCCCATTCGTCGCATGGGAATCCGGCCTCTATCTGTTTGATACGAAGACCTCGAAGATGGTCGATTTGTGGCCCGAGGGGTTTGTTCTCGTCGAAGCAGTATCGAGAGATTTGAGCACGGTAGTAGTAGGCGGTGAGGAAGCCCTTCGTGCTGTACGCCTTCTCAAGTGCAGTCCACGCGGCAGACGCACTTTCGGCCTGTTTGACGTGTGAGACGCAAGCTTTGCTAACGGCGAGCTTGATAGTGATCAAAGATGCCTTGTTCTTCGCGTCCCAGATGACGCGTTTGGCCTTTTGGTCGGAGGGCGGTCGCTTTTCCGAGCCGTTGACAACTCCCCAAGCTTCTTCGGATTCGAAGATGTTTTCCAACTGGTAAGACCAGTTATCCCAATCGTCCGTTCCGCTTAGTCTTTCTAAGTCGTTGGGTAGCTTAAATTTTCCTGGAATGGTCCGGGTGCTGGCGCCCTGGGCGGTTTGAGCATCGTCGGAGTCTTCTTCGGGATCGGGAACTGGAGGAACCGTCTCATCCTCAGCAGGAAGAGCGTTACCAGCGTTACCCTGGTTAGAAGACATGGAAAATGAAAGGGAATAGGGAGAGAGAGGTGGTGAACGAGCGTAGGGTACTGGAAGACTGGCAGTGTGGTTGGTAGGATGGCGGTTCGAGTGTGGACTGTTGATAGTGCTGGACTATTTAGTCACTCTGGGCCCATAACCTGTTGAACGACACACTGGGAGGTTCTTTAGTACAACGTAGCTTATGTATTCGAATAGTAATAAAAGAGTTAAAAGGGATAAAACGTTACCTGGGAGGTTCTTTAGTACAACGTAGCTAAAGAACTCCCAAGTCCAAAACAAACGCTACTTAAACAGGTACGGACAAACACGTACAAACTATCTACTTTAGACAACAGTTTCTACAACGAAGCGTTGGACCTTGAGCCCCGCGAAGAAGCGTATCAGACCTTTCTACAGCAGATCCCACCCAAAATCCGTGCTCTCATCTCCTCGGTCAACACGGTTGAGCTTCCGCTCACTGATGCGCAGCTCCTCGTCGAAGCTCTCTTGAGAGACGCACCCCAGATCATCGAGTTCGAATGTTCGTTGGAAGCGACGTGGCTGGCGGTTCTGTGGACGGATGAATCGCGTGGTTGGGCTGGGTTCCGTCTCCCCAGACTTCAGTCTATCACTTTCAACGTTTGCAGAAACACTACGGCGGCCTGCATTCGTACAGTCAGGGACCTTCTCCATGCGCGCTCGGCCGCTGTGCGAGGTGGCTTGCATAGGTTGGACACAAGTATCGTGGTCCCGGCTCAGTACGACAAGGGCGAAATCCAGGTAGCTCTAGAGGACCCTGCTCTGCTCAACCTGGGGCCTCGCATTGAACTCGTTGCTGAGGATGAAGCAGAGTCCGACGGAGCGTTCGAAGAATTCGAGGAAGACACAAGTTCTGATAACGAGAACGTCGGGGCTGACGACCCCGAAGGTGGTGAGGCAATGATTTAGCGTAGTGGAAGACCTTCATGACGTTCGGAGTCGGAATGGATAGTCTAAACCACCTAATACGCCTTATCCCCTGATCATGAACAAATTACTATCCCTACTAGAATTGATACTGGTTTTTCATACGAGCCTATCGATCTTGGCTCATCTAGGAGCCACTAAGGAGCTAGCTCCCCGGAAGATTATCAACGCCAGCCCTCCAGGTATTGCAATCATTGATGTAAAATCACCATGGCGGTTGAATATAATTCTTCAGATGAAATACAAGGTGAAAGACATACGAAATGAATATAGGTCCATTTCATAAACCTATATATCTTCACTTATTCATACTCCTCTGCGTCGTCATTGGCTGACCTTCCACGTACACGGGGGGGAGTCGGGACGGGATCACCAATCGAGGTGTGGGTCGTAGTAGTCCGAGTAGTGGTTGTGGTAGTGGGAGGGCCGGTGGTCCTAGTGTCCCAGAAAGTACTGATAGTAGAGGTCTTCGGCTTGGTGTAGGATGTGGTATAGGTGTCCCGAATCGTACTGATACTTGTCCGCGTTGGAGTTGTAGTGGAGGTCGTAGTGGTAGTCGGAGCATAAAGACTATTAGAGAGCAAATAGAAATAAGTACTTGAAAGAATTAATTCGAATGGAATGTCTAAGCTTTACCATTGCGAATCTATGCGTTTCCAGGATGGGTAGCAGAATTTCTTTAGAGGTTACTATATATAGCTTTTGCAGCCTCACTTACAGTCTAAAATGCCAAGACAGTCAAAGTTAAAAACAACAATGACTATGAGAAATCGTGCACCCACATGCGTTCCAATAATGGCAAACTAGGCCGACATCGCACTCTGTCGGGCCGGGGTATCCAATGCCCCCACCTAGTTGGACCATTCGACAGTCAGCCACATTTGGCTCCCAAGATTCGACTTGTGACCTACATTGTCCCCACACCGCAACAGCATTTGCCTGTAAAGCAAAAGACGTAATCGCAACAAGAGAAATTAAGAGCTTCATTGAGGAGGTGTCGAGTGTGCTGTATTAGGGCGCTCTTGTACGTGCTTCCGGCCCTTTAAGTACACAGGAGTCTTGTGTTCAAAACTCCGGCGGAAGATCTCTCATGTCATAACGCTTCTTTTTTCCCGATGAATTGCTCAGACAAAGATTTTAGAGTCATCGCTCCTCCGTCCTATTGGACTCAGGCCGTGCACAGCAAGCCAGAGAGACCACCGCCAAGAATGAACCCACGCCAAAGGTCTTAAACCTCTAGAATCTCGGGGAGATTGCGTCATATTCGCATGAGTGGAAAGTCAAAGCTTCTGGGATTCCCAAAGAAAGGGGGGGGGGAACCACCTTAGGTGGCTTTCCGGGCATGACGTCGCACGCCAAGAGCTGAATCTGGCCTCCCCTCTGGAACGTTCAAGGTTTGAACGTGCCATATGATAGTGATGCATAACCTGATTCTCACCGATATAGTCGCTGAGGTGGTGGGAGACAAGGCCGTCCGATCGTTAAGGGCTTGGCAGGCAAAATTAGAAGTCACTCCAAATGACACGACCCATGAATGGTGCCTGGGCCTGAGTCCCACTGTGGGGACAAATATGACATCCTCCCGTGCCACTAACCAGCAAAAGGCCATGATTGACGTCAAAAATACAACTACTAGCAGTGGTATGAGCACGGGCCAAAACTGGATACCCCCTGATAATAAATAATGAAATGACAAGGCGGAGTAGACTCAGGAATCGGTATACTTCGAGGAAGCTCAGACGACTAGGACGTCGATATTTTTAGGCTTGATCACGTGTGAAAGGTCGCTTTCTGATGCTTGGGATGGTCGCATTGGGCTCACCTATAGTAGGGAATCAATTCAGGTTGGGTTGAGATTGATTCCTGGCGGTGGGAAGATGGTACCCTGCCCGTCATCTACCTAAAATCTTATCGGAGCCATATAACTAGGTCAGGATACGTAGTAGTACTGTATGAGTTGAAATAACTAAATGGGTATTATGTGAACTGGCAAGGGTAAGCTATAGCCAACCGCATTTCCTAGAGGCACTTTCCGCCTTCGGATCGGGTTGGCGCTGGGACGACCAGAAACCAACCGGACATGAGTCTCTGAAATGAAAGGTCACATCTGCTGCACTTAGGTGCTGTATTCAGAGAAGTGGCGGAGCTGGAGTTTGCCGGAACCCTTTCCTATTCAATCCACAGCTCCACATCAACAAAGGGCCGATCACGTGACTACTTGGCCAAACCTGGGGTTGCCTCGACCATACATCCAATATCATGTTCTTCAGGAACAAAGTCAAATACATTACCCTACATTCATGTCGATACTTGACGGTAGTTATCAGTGGTACGAGAAGAAAAGGATACAGCGACCAAGTTTGGTGCGTTGACACGATACCGGTAACCGGTAGCACCTTGGCCACCGTGCAAAAGCGAAGCAGATAATTGAAGGTTTTATGGAATGCTTGGGCCACCAGTATTTCTCAGCAAAAAAATTGCTCCGACCAGATCTGAGATATGGAGAATGCTACCTTCGAAGTGAACATGGTTGGAATACGCCCTCCGATGGAGGATATATGTAAGTACTCGATAATCACGTGCACAGTACATTCCAAACTGATTAAATGTTCCCCTTCAATCATCTTCCTTCGCACCCTCCTCGACTGACCTCTCGTCGAGAAGCGTCACGGTTGGAAAAGGATCAATGATTGTAATGAGGGTGGGTGGCAGAGTGACGAACGTCCGCGTTGTCGGCAGAGTTATTATGGTAGGCTTAGTTATGGTCGTCCTCGGTGTCGTGGGTGTGGTCGTGGGCGTTGTAGTTGCGGTCTTAGTCGTGGTTGTAGTGACTGTAGTAGTAGAAGTCAACGTTATAACGCTAGTTGAAGGTGTGGCGGTGGTGGTAGGCTTGACCGTGATATACGTTGTCCAAGTGGTTGTGTAGGGACAGGTTGTATAGCCCACCGAGCTAGTAACGACTGTCCGAACTGGGGGAAGACTATGAAGCGCCTCATCAACCCAAGCACTAGAATTATGGTCCCAAGTAAAGATCTACTGCTTACCATTGCGAATCTGTGCGCCATGGAGAAGGGTGGAAGTGTTTAGTTAGGGTTTATTAGCTACGAAACCTTACTTACAGTCTACAGCGTTGAAGTTAATTAGCCCGCACGAAGTGTAACATACGACACTCACATGGATTGTGGTAGTAGCAAACTAGCCCGGGATCGCACTCTGTTAAGCCGGTCCATCCAATGCCACCGCCTATCTGGACGATAAATTACCGGTTACCCCCTGCATCACCTGCAATAATGACCATGTACATACATTGACCAAACGACGGCACCGTGGCGGTATATGCTTCTAATGCAAGGGATGCGATGACAGTAAGAGAAACCAAGAATTTCATTTTTAGGTCAATCAGGTGTTGATGCCTTGAATGCCATGTTCGACACATTCCTCGCCCTTTAAGGATACTCATAGCGCAATCGTCACCGTAAATCGTGTGGGTGAAACATCCCACCTTAATTCTGTGAAATGGTTCACTTTAACCGATGGGCTCTACCTGAGAAAGGTCAACGATCTGTTCGTCCTCCGCCCGATTGGGCTGGGATTCCACAACCATGACTAACGGATCAGTGCCAGAACCAGTCCTTCTTTTAGTACCTGAGACCTGGAAAATCTCGGAGACATTTTTCGTCTCTGGGTATAAAGAGTGGGTTAGATTCCCTCGGATTCGCGGGAAACGGGGAACATGTTCCATGGCCGTGCTCGGTGTAGCTTCGGGCTCTGCTCCGTACCGCTCAAGGTCAGAACAGGCCGTTCCAGGATGTCATTAAATTTCATTCCCTCCGCCAGAGTGGCAGAATGAGTGGGGGAATCTGTAGGGGTTTCCTTGTTCGATTGGTTCACGATGGGTGGGCCGAATTCGACGGCCTGCTCAGGTTGATCTTCAAGTGGCTGTGCCCGAGTCGAAATCTCACCATAGGCATCTAGAGGCTCTCCCCCGCGGCAATTGAAAGGAAAGCGAGTCGAGAGGCCATTGTAATAACAGCTAGGGGGCGATCTCGGTAGCTTGGAACAATATTTCTAACACGGGTGCTTTTCGGACGTGATGCGGCTGTAGGAGCTTGGGCGGACTCGGCTGACCTCGTTTGTTCATCGCGAGTAATAGGCTGAGGTCACACGGCCAGCTGTGCGACTCCTGCAAGATTTACTAGATAGAGCACGGGCTATCATGGTTTCTCGGGCGGCTCTCTGTGGCTTCGCCTCCGCAATGGTCAGTCCGTTCGAGTCGCGATCGAGGCAGGGATGACCGGAAGCGATCTGACCGCCATCCACCCAAAAAGCTCGGTCCAGCAGTTCGCATAGATAGATCGACATCGATTACCACACCGTGCAAATTGAAGTATATATATCGAATTTTTGCGGAACCACTATGATATTCTGGGGCACCAGCATGTTCTCAGAAGCCCTATTTAGTGGTGGTAGTCGGCTTCGTTGTGGTGACGGTACTGGTCGGAGCTCTGGTGGTTGTGGTAAGGTAGTTTGAGGTATACGTCGTATATGTCGTATATGTGGTTGTGAAAGCACAGGTCGTATAGCCTACTGAGGTTGTAACAATCTGCTGAACCGGAGGAAGACTGTGGAGCGGTTGGTCAGTTGAAAGCTTGAAATTATGGACTCCACTTGAAAGAACTGATGCTCACCATTGTGCATCTGCGCGCCGTGGACAAATGTGGAAGGGCTTTAGTCGGAGACTGCTATTGACGAAGCGACTTCACTTACCCCCTAAGACGTCAAGGAGAATAGTTAGTCTAGACAAAGTCGAGACTAATACGATATGCGACACTCACATGGATTCCAGTAGTAGCAAACCAAACCAGGATCGCACTCCGTTGGGCCAGTGTAGCCGTACCCACCACCTAGTCGCACAATTTTACAGCTCAGGCCATATAACGCCTCAGCCGATAGACCTGTACATACATTGCCCATACTTTTGTACCGTTGCGGCATTTGATTGTAAAACTAGAGATGCTATGGCAGTAAGAGAAATCAAGAGCTTCATGGTGTATATGTCGACTATCGATGCCTTGAGTATCATGTTGTGCAGATGTCTGGTCCCTTAAGTACCCTACACTGTTGTCATCGAGTACGTCGTGTGGGAAGGATCTCCAGTGACAATATGTGGAAATGCTTCGCTTTTCCCGAGGGACGTTGCCCAAATAAGGTTATAGACCGACTCTTCGTCCGTCCGATTGGGCTCGCTTCGAGCATTGTGACAGCTGAATCAGCGTCAAGGAGGAATCGTCCTCTAGAACCTCCAACCTGAAAATACTCGGAGATACCTTGTGTGTGTCTTTCAAAAATATAAAGCGAAGTAGTGTCCATCGGCCCCGTGGAAACTAAGAGCATCTTCAGATAGATGTGTTAGCACGCGAGGTTCGGCCTCCCTCCAATACAAAGCGAGGCCAGATCGGGTGATATGACGATGCAACACAACCTGATTCTCTTTACAGAGTTGGTGGGAGGGTAAGGGAAATCTTGTTTGTTCGGTTGGTTCACAAACTTGGGCGCGTAGAATCAGACGGCGTCCCGGTGCTCAGCCCGATCTTCAAATGGTGCGTGGGACCGAGCCTTACAGTAGGCATCTAGAAGCTCCCCCCCCCGGGCGCAAGTGGACAAAAGGATTCGGGAAGACAGCAGAGAGAAGCCTCTGGAGTGATCTCGGTACCTTAGGGTAATTTCGACACGGTTGCTTTCGGAACAAGCCGCGGCAAGCGTAGCTTGGCGGATTCGACCGACGTTATTGCCATAGGTGAATGACGAATATCAGTTCGTACGACTAGCGTCGTAGCTCCTGCAGGCCCCTTGAAGTAGAAAGAATTGTTTTTATGATATTCTGGAGTGATCCCCTTAAGGTTCGCCTTGTAATTGTTGATCGATTAGAGCCCTGAGAGTCGGTCGATCTGGCCGTGGCCAACACTGACGGGTGCCATCCAACGAGAATCCCATACCAACGGCACGCATGAATGAACTGGCATCGATAGTGGCACCTTGTGAGAGCGAAGCGTATAAATGAAGGCTTGGTGTCAGGGTTCTGGTATGGTGGTCGCTAGCAGCCATCAGCAGTCATTTTCATTGGCCAAATATGGAGAATTGATGCCTTGAAACGTCCATGATCTGAATGGCGGCTTTGATGAAAGGCACACGTGATTTCAAATCATATATTCTATCCCAAGTGCTTTGTCCCCTTCACTCGTCTTCTTTCGCAGCGGCCTCCTCCTCGACCGACCTCTCGCCAACAAGCGTCACAGTCGGATAGGGGTCAAGAATTCGTAATGCTGGTGGATGTCGTCGGCGTGGTCGTGGTAGTAGTTATTGTTGTTGTAGTCGTGGTTGGAATGACCACAGGAGGAGGAACACTAGGGAGCAGCGAATCAACTCAAACGCTTAGAATTGTAGACTTAAGGATAAAGTCTAATGCTCACCATTGCGAATCTGCGTGCCGATGATCAGAGTGGAAATGTTTAGCTCGAGGGTACTACTGACAAAGGAGGCCAACTCACAATCTATAGTATCGAACAGGCCAATTAGTGAAAAAAAAAAGAACCTAAAAGAATTTCCTATACTTACATGGCATGACATAATTGCAAATGAACGGAGCCTCGCATTCCGTTGGGCCAGTCCATCCAATACAACCACCTAGTTAGACGATTCGCGGGTCAGGACTTGTATCACCTAAGGAAACAAAGCTGTACACACATTGCCACCAATGTGGAGACGTGTCGGCATTGGCCTGTAAAGCAAGGGAAGCGATGGTAGCGAGAGAGATCAAGAGCTTCATGGTGGGGGTGTCGGCTATTAGCGTCTTGGGGAACATGCTCTGCGCATCTCTCGCCGCTTAAGTACCCAACAGTGTTATCGTTACCATACCTCGCGTGAGAGGGTTTCCTCACCATCATGGTAGATTGCTTGGCCTTTGCCGATCTATTCTTCCCAAATAAGGTGATTGACCAATTCTTCATCAGTCCGATTGGGCTCAGGCTGGAGCACCACGGCAGATGGATCAGTGCCCAGAACGAATCCTATTTTCGTACCAGAAGCCGACTGAAAATTTTCGGAGACATTTTTTGTCTTCGATAAATACAGAGTGAGATAGAATCCCTCGGACCGGTGCAAAAGGGGGAGCATCTTCAGACCAGGCATACGACAATGCCGCATACGACAATACGACACGACCCGATTTTCACCGACGCCGTGACAGATTTGGTGGGAGAAAGAGCGGTTTCTTGCTTATCCGATTGGTTCGAATACCTGTTTTAGGCGCTTCCCTAGCAGATCTTCAAACGGTGCCTGCACCTGAGTCTCACCGTAAGAAGTCCTCCCCCGCTGTCAGCGAAAGAAAGTCACAGCAGAGGCCATTCCGGAAACAAAGCCCTGGAGTTATGTCGGTGTCTTAGATTAGTTTTAATATGGGTGCGTTTTGAGACGATGTTGCAACAGTTAAGAGGGCCTTGGGCGGAGCAGCAGATCACATGACCAGGGCCGCAGGTTTAGGCAAACCGGACCGTGTGACAATTTCAAATGACCTGGTTGTTACTGATGCAGTGGCCATGGTAGAGCGGGGGGAGAGTAAGTCAAGTCCTGTTTGTCCGATTAGTTCAAAACTAGGGTGCGTCGAATCAGACGGTGTGGCCAGCCCGCTCTTCGAATGGTGTTTTTACCCGACTCCCAGTTAAACACCTAGAAATCCTCTCCTGCAGCAAGGGTCATTTTGGGCATAGATTATAGGCTGATCTCAACACATTAGGGCAATCCGCCATGGGCTTCGCAGACGATTGACGTTGTTGCCATCACGAGCGTGAGTTCGCAAGACCACCGTCCGTGAAGGATGAAACACTGTCATTATGAGCCCAGGAGTAGTTTTTTAAGGCTCACCTTGTATTGTTTAGTTCGTTTGAGTCGGGGGAGTAGATTGTCTTGGCCAGGTTCAGAAACCAACCCAAATCTCATTCCAGAAGTTCGCTGGGATGGAACGACATTTGTAGCGATGCTGTCCAAAGCGAGGTAGAGTGTTATGAACTTTGTGGAAGTGCTAGAGTAGGCTGGGACAATTGAAGTTCTAAACATATTTATGTAAACCGGCCGAATCTGGAATGTGGAAAATTATGGCGAGCCGTTTGTGTCGACCCACGATCGCGAGTCGCTACCAGCGACCACCTCCACAAACTACACTTGAAACGGAAAGTACGTGAATATTGAGGTATCTCGATACTAAATAATGATGAACAAGGCTGATTTTATCAAGTCAAACCTCCTCCTGGCGCCGGGCTACAACACCTCTCGGGGAGCCTACCGAAAGGCCCCACGGTGTCAGGGTCTTCACCCGAGCCGTTACATCACACAACGTGACCTCGCCAGCGCCGTAACAGGTAATGGCGATACCGACTGAGGCACCATTGTTGTCGGGGACAGTGCCAAACGGGATACTGCGAACGGTGGCGTCGTCGTCAAACCGACATGCCATACACAGATTGGATTCGCGTTTGTAGTAATTGGTCTAATGTACACATAAAGAGCTAAAAGTGAATGAGCCCCCGAGTCCGGACCAGCGAAGCAATAGTAAAACACCCTTCCATGAGAACTCCTGCCGAGAAGTTTATTACGCAGGCGAGTGTTGAGCATGTAAGCCATATGGTGCTACAGAATGCGAAGGTATCTACTCCAGTTGGACGATTGTCTCACTGCTTACCACTGTCCCCTCCAACAGTGACGACCCAGTCAGCATTGCCATTGCCCCTCACGGCGATGGCGAGGTCGCATTGTGTGATGTGACGGCTCTGGGTGAAGGTCCTGACGCCGTGGGGTGTTTGGGTAGGCTGCACGGGAGATGTTATAGCCCGGCGCCAGGAGGAGGTTTTACTTGATAAAATCAACCTTGCTCATCATTATTTAGTATCGAGATACCTCAATATTTAAGTACTTTCCTTTTCATGTGTAGTTTGTGGAGGTGGTTGCTGGTAGCGACTGGCGATCGTGGGTCGTCGATCGTGACACAAACGGCGCGCCATAGAGAATTGGTGCCTTGCAACGGAAAATGATTGAATAGAGTCCCCGTTGAAAGACACACGTGATGACCAGTAATACATTTTTTTTACCGACTGATTTTCCCCTTCACTCATCTTCCTTCGCAAGTTCCTCCTCGACTGACCTCTCGTCAAGAAGCGTAACGGTTGGGAGGGGGATAGGGTCATCAATCGTAATCCGCGTGAGTGACTTTGTAATGATCGTCCGGCTGGTCGGCAGAGTTATTATGGTCGGCCTAGTCGTGGTGGTGGTTGATGTCGTTGGCGTGGTAGTGGTCGTTGTAGTTGTAGTCTTTGTCGTGGTGGTGGTGACCGTGGTAGTCGAGGTCCGCGTGATAACGGTGGTTGAAGGTGTGGCGGTTGTGGTAGGCTTGATTGTGATATATGTCGTAAAAGTGGTTGTGTAAGGACATGTTGTATAGCCTACTGAGCTCGTAACGATTGTCGAGTAGATGTAGGGAAGACTATGAGGCAGTGCATCAGCCCAAACGGTTATAATCGTGTATTCAAATAGAATGTCTAAACCTCACCATTGCGAGTCTGCGCCGGCGACCAAGGTGGGAACGTTTAGCTGGAGATTTCTATTGAATCAGGAGGCTCACTTACAATCTAAAGTGTTGAGCAAATCAGTTAATATAAACGAGTTAGAATCTAAGAAAGTATACTGTACTTACATGGGTTGATGTAATTGCAAATGCCCGGGGCCTCGCATTCCGTTGGGCCAGTCCATCCGATACCACCACCTAGTCGGAGGATTCACCGGTCAGGAACTGGATCACCTCAAGAGACAACGCTGTACATACACTGCGACCATAATGGAGCCGTGGCGGCATTTGCCTGTAAAGCAAGGGAAGCGATGGCAGCGAGAGAAATCAAGAGCTTCATGGCGGGGGTGTCGGTTATTCGCGTCTTGGGGGATACGCTCTGCAAATCTCTCCCACCTTAAGTACCCAACAGTGTTATCGTTGCCGTACCTCGTGTGAGATAAATTCCACACCATAATATGGTATAACGCTTCGCTTTCGCCGATGAACTTTACCCGAATAGGGTCATTGACCAATCATTCGTCAGGCCGATTGGGCTCGAGCGAGGCCCACGACAGATGGATCAGTGCCAAGAACGAATCCACTTTTAGTACCTGAAGATTTTCGGAGACATTTTGTGTCTTCTCGAAATGCAGAGTGAGATAAAGTCCCTCGGACCGATGGAAAAGGAGGAGCATCTTCAGACCACTTGTTGCGACTTGAGCTTCGGGCTCCCCTCCATATAGCGCGAGCTCAGAATGGGCATACGACAATACGACACGACCTCATTTTCACCGACGCCGTGGCAGGTTTGGTGGGAGAGCAAGTTCTTTCTTGCTCATCCGATTGGTTCGAAAACTTGGGTGGGCAGTTTTAGACGGCCTGCCAAGCAGATCGTCAAATCGTGCCTGTCCCTGAGTCTCACCCCAAGAAGTCTTCCTCCGCGGTAAGTTACCCCAGACGCCATTCTAAGAACAGCATCTGGAGCGATGTCGGTAACTTAGAGGAAAGTTTAATATGGACACGTTTCGGGACGATGTTGCAGCACTTGAGAGGAGCTTGGGCGGACCCGATTGAATTACTGGTTAATTACGAGCAGCAGATCACATCACCCCCACCGTGGCCTTTGCAGGCTTCACTAAGTAGGAGCAGATTTATCATGCTTCCTCGAGTTGTTCCCCTAAGACTCACCTCACGGTGGTCAGTCCGTTCGAGTCGGGGTCAATTGACCCTAGAAGGATCAGAAGCGGCGTGCGGCGCTCGGTCTATCTACATATGTAAATTTCGGGATTGCGAGGCCGTCTCTGGTGCCCGTAGGATCTAGTTTCAACTCATCAAAAGAACAGTCGAGGGTTGGGCGTTTCGGAGTCTGCCGGAGCCCGTTCCCATCTGCTCCGTGATGATTTCGCCACCCAGAATTAAACAAAGGGTCGATAAGGTGAAGTTCCACAGAGCTAAATTAGGTAGGATTAGTGCAGGAGCACCACGCCGATGCGTTCGGTCGACCAACTAACATCAGGCATTTCAAGAACTAAGCCGCACACATTCCCTAACATCGATATTTGGACTGTAGCTGTCAGGAGCAGTAGAAACGGCTTACACGGGCCGATCTTGGGTAAATTGTTCCTGAGAATTCATAGAAGAGAATTTGCACCGCATGGTCGTCTATCCGTCACTTTCCGGCTTGGCACGCAGTTGGTGCTAGAACACAAACGTCTTGCAACGAAACAGTTAATCCTCCAGAGCTAGCTGATTGGGGGTGAAGATGTTCCACGTATTGAAAGCCTCTCGAGACTTGAATTCTTTTCGCGGTCGGTCCAGGTCTAGACATCTTAAATCCTTCCTCCACGGCCCGCCGGTGGCACGTGAGTATTGAAGCGCAAGCACCCTCTCCGTAAAAACATTGCCGTCCATTTCCCCAGATTATTGCAACTGGTGGGGAGAGCTAGAATTGGAGATGATACCCTCTACTCGACACGTCGGCTGAAAGGGTAGGCTACATTGATTCTGGGCTGATCTCGAGACGTTAGGGCGATTCGGCCTGGACGCTCGGAAGCAATTTCGAGGCGAGAGTAGCTTAACGGATAAGTGACGTTATTGCCAACATGAGCTTCAGTTCGCATAACCACCGTCCCCGTTTCTGCGGGCTCTCGTGAGGCATGAAGCTCGGCTATTATGAACCCTGGAGTGGTATTCTTAAGGCTCAGTTCGTTCGAGTCGGGGTAGTAGATCGGCTCGGCCCTGGTCAGAAACCAAACCAGGTGTTATCCAACCCAAATCTCATTCTAGAAGCTCACCTGGATGGAACGACATCTGTAGCGATACCGTCAAAAGTGAAATAGAGTAGTATGAGCTTTGTGGAAGTGCTAGGGTAGACTGGGACAATAGCGGTTCTCAGGAATCTTAATGTAAACCGGCCGAGTCCGGAACGTGGGGATTGGTGCCTTTAGCTTGCTTCAAACCGAAAAAGATTGGAATAAAGTCCCCGATGAAAGACACACGTGATGACCAGTATTACATTTCACCCCAACTGATTTCCCTTTCACTCGTCTTCCTTCGCAACTTCCTCCTCGACTGACCTCTCATCAAGAAGTGTCACGGTTGGGAGGGGGTCAATAATCGTGAAGCGCGTGAGCGACTTTGTAGGAAGAGTGATGATCGTTGGCAGAGTGATGATCGTCCGAGTGGTCGGCAGAGTTATTATGGTAGGTCTAGTGGTGGTGGTTGTCGATGTCGTGGGCGTGGTGGTGGTGGTTGTAGTTGTGGTCTTAGTCGTGGTTGTAGTGACTGTAGTCGTCGAGGTCAGCGTAATAACACTGGTTGAAGGTGTAGCGGTGGTGGTAGGCTTGACTGTGATATACGTTGTCCAAGTGGTTGTGTAGGGACAAGTGGTATAGCCAACTGAGCTAGTAACGACCGTCGAGTAAACGTAGGGAAGACTACAGGGCAGTGCATCAGCTCGAGCGTTTGAATTGTGGATTCAAATATAAAGTCTAAATCTCACCATTGCGAGTCTGTGCGCCCGCGACCAAGGTGGAAACGTTTAGTTGGAGATTACGATCGAATAAGGAGGCTCACTCACAATCTAAAGGAGTAAGAAGATCAGTTAGTTTGAAGAAAGAGGAAACAGAGAGAACAAAAGGTACTCACATTGGTTGATGTAATTGCAAAATAAACCGGGATCGCAATCTGTAGGGCCAGTGTACCCGATACCACCACCTAGTCGGGCGGTTCATCGGTTATGACATATACTGCTTCAAAAGGCGGACCTGTACATACATTGCCCGTAGATGGGAACAGCATTTGCCTGCAAAGCCAGAGAAGCGATGGTGGCAAGCGAAATGAAAAGCTTCATTGTTGAAATGTTGATTATTGATGTCTTGTGGACCCAGACGTGAACACGCCTTGCTCCTTAAGTACTCAGCGGCACTATCGTCGCCGTATCTCGTGTGAGAGTTAAATTCCCCCATAATATTCTAGAATGGTTCGCTTTTACCGACGGATTCAACCCATATAATGTCATGGACCAATCCTCGCCCGTCCGGTTGGGCCTAGTCTTGAGAATCGCGGCAGACGGATCACCGCCAAGAACGAATGATCTACTCGTACCTGAAACATGAATAAGTTCGGAGAAAATTTCTGGCTTCTGAGCCTAAAGAATAAGCTAGAGCGTCCGGAAGTCGCGGAAAACAGAAGGCATCTGGATGGCTGTGTTTGAACAGCGTCCCCACCGTCCCGCTCATGGTCTGACCCGGGCCGCGTGACGATGCCTTACGACGTGAATTTTACCCGCGTAGTGATAGATTTGGTGAGAAGCCCTGTTCCTATTTAGCTGTCCGATTGGTTCAAAAGCTTGGGTGGGCGGAATCAGACGCCCTGCTGAGCGTGGCGTTTAAGTGGTGCCTGTACCTGAGTTCCACCGTAGGCATCGAGGAGTCCTTCCCCGCGGCAAGTGGAAAGAAAGATATTATCAATACCATTCTAAGAACAGCATCTGGGATGACCTCGGTATCTTAGAGTACTTCTTACGTGGATGCTTCTCGGAAACATGCCGCAGCAAGTGCACCTCGGGCCGGCAGTACTAGTATTATTGGTTGATCACGACGAGCGGATGTTCGGTCGACCACCCATATCAGGCGTTTCAAGAACGAAGCCACTACATTCCCTAGCATCGATATTTGACTGTAGCCATAAGTAGTAGTAGACGAGGTTTACACGGTCCGACCTTGGGTAAATTGTTCCTGACAATTCTCAGAAGAGAACATCCACCACATGGTCTTCTATCTATCACTTTCCGGCTTGGCACGCAGTTGGTGATAGAATACAAATGTCTTGCAATGAAATAGTCAATCCCCCCGAGCGTGTCCGGTGTGAAAGTGTTCCACGTATTTGAAGCCTCTCAATAGGTACCGACTTGGATTCTTGTCGCGGTCAATCTGGGTCCACTCATTGATCTTTGACATACTAACCATTCAACAAAGGCTCAATGAGATGAAGTTCTGCAGACCAAACCTAGGTAAGAGCGTGATTCCTTTCCACTAACCCAGTTCGGAATGTGGAGAATTGGTTCCTTCAAAGTGAACACGATTGAGATGGGCCCCAATTAAATACATTCGCGATCGTTAGTATATTCTATGCTAACCCTCTTCACTTGTCTTCCTTCGCAGCTTCCTCTTCAACCGACCGCTCATCTAGAAGTGTCACAGTTGGATAGGGATCAATAATCGTAATGCGGGTGGGTGGTAGGGTCGGCAGAGTTATTTTAGTTATCGAGGTTTTCGTTGCTGTCGGCGTGGTCGTGGTCGTGGTAGTTGTTGTTTTAGTCGTGGTTGTAGTGACCGTAGTAGTGGAGGTCAGTGTAATAACGCTGGTTGAAGGCGTGGCGGTAGTTGTTGGCTTGACTGTGATATACGTTGTCCAGGTGGTCGTGTAGGGACAGGTTGTATAGCCCACTGAGCTCGTCACGACTGTCGAGTAAATGTAGGGAAGACTACGGAGCGGTGCATCAGTACAAACGCTTCGAAATGTAGCTCCGAGAAAAACGTCTAACACTCACCATTGCGAATCTACCGGCCGGCGTTCAGAGTGAAAATGTTAGCTGGAGGGGACTACAGACAAAGGAGGCTCACTTACAATCTGAAGTGTAAAACAGATCAGTTAATAAAAAAATCAGAACCTAAGAAAAACTTCTTATACTTACATGCGTTGATGTAATTGCAAATGCCCGGGGCCTCGCATTCCGTTGGGCCAGTCCATCCAATACCACCACCTAGTTGGACGATTCGCCGGTCAGGACCTGTATCACCTCAGGGGGACAACGCTGTACACACATTGCGACCATAATGGAGCCGTGGCGGCATTTGCCTGTAAAGCAAGGGAAGCGATGGCAGCGAGAGAAATCAAGAGCTTCATGGTGGTGGTGTCGGTTATTCGCGTCTTGGGGAATATGGTCTGCACGCCTCTCCTACCTTTAAGTACCCAACAGTGTTATCGTTGCCATACTTCATGTGAGAGGGTTTCCGCGCCATCATATGGTAGAACGCTTCGCTTTTGCCGATGGAATCTACCCAAATAAGGTCATAGACCAACTCTTCATCAG
The DNA here is from genome assembly GCA_019633465.1 of Tulasnella sp. 417. Lineage (NCBI taxonomy): Eukaryota > Fungi > Basidiomycota > Agaricomycetes > Cantharellales > Tulasnellaceae > Tulasnella > Tulasnella sp. 417. Next base: position 2,104 of record WSTY01000424.1, on the reverse strand, counting down.
TCCGATTGGGCTCGGGCTCGAGCCCCACGACAGATGGATCATTGCCAAGAACGAATACTCTTCTGGTACCTGAAGCTTTCTGAAAAATTTCGGAGACATTTTTTATCTTCTCGAAGTACAGAGTGACATAGAGTCCCTCGGACCGGTGCAAAAGGGGGAGCACCTTCAGACCACTTGTCGCGACTTGAGCTTCGGGCTCCCTCCATAAAGTGCGAGGTCAGAATGGGCCATACGACAATACGACACGACCTCCTTTTCACCGACGCCGTGGCAGATTTGGTGGGAGAGCAAGTTCTTTTTTACTCATCCGATTGGTTCGAAAACTTGGGTGGGCAGTTTTAGACGGCCTGCCCAGCAGATCGTCAAATGGTGCCTGTACCTGACTCTCACCGTAAGAAGTCTTCCCCCGCGGTAAGTGAAAGCAGGTTAACCCAGACACCATTCCAATAACAGCACCTGGAGCGATGTCGGTACCTTTGAGCAATTTTAATATGGATACGTTTCGGGACGATGTTGCAGCATTTGAGAGGAGCTTGGGCGGACCCGATTGAATTACTGGTTGATCACGAGCAGCAGATCACACGACCACCACCGTGGCCTCTGGAGGCTTCAATAAGCATATTTATCATGGTTTGTCGAGTTGTTCTCCTCAGACTCACCTCTGGTCAGTCCGTTCGAGTCGGGGTTGATTGACGTTGGGGAGATCAGAAGCTACGTGCGGCCCCCGGTCTATCTACATATGTAAATTTCGGAGAGTAAGGCCATCCCTGGTGCCCCTAGGAGCCAGTTTCAAGTCAACGAAAGAACAGTCGTGGGTTGGGTGTTTCGGAGTTTGCCGGAGCGGTTCCCACCTGCTTCGTGACCATTTCCCGACCAAGAATTAAACAAAGGGTCGATGAGAGAAACTTCTGCAGAGATAAACTGTGTCGGACCAGTGCAGAAGGGCCACTGCGTTGTGTTCGGTCGACCACCAATCTCAGGCGTTTCAAGAACTAAGCGACCACATTGCCTAGCATGGACAGTTGACTGTAGCTATAAGTAGTAGTAGACGAGGTTTACACGGGTCGACCTTGGGTAAACTGTTCCTGACAGTTCTCAGAAGAGCACATGCACCGCATGGTCGCCTATCTGTCACTTTTCGGCTTGGCACGCAGTTGGTGCTAGAATACAAACGTCTGGCAATGAAACAGTTAATCCTGCCGAGCTTGTCCGGTGTGAAAGTGTTCCACGTGTTTGGAGCTTCTCATCAAGTACCGACGATTCTTGTTGCGGTCCGTCCGGGTCCAGTCATCTTGCATCTCCGCCGGTGGTAAACGTTGAGTATTCAAACGCAAGCGCCCTATCCGGAAAGCCGTCGCCCTTCCTTTCCCCAGATTACTGCGACTGGTGGGTAGAGTTGGATTTGGAGATAGCGTACATTCGTGGTACACTTCCCTTCGGTGATGGATCGGGCCCGGTCCCGGGGAGGGGTCTTTTCTTCGCATTATCTTTGGTCGCTAATATGAAGCGACGTCGACATTGAAGTCACCTAAGCTGAAGTCGAGGAATGAAATCATTAGCAAGACCGTTCTCAATCGGCATGGTTCCTTTCCAGCTGGCTAATATAGGTGTGCAAAGGATTCTCGGGTGCTTTCATGACGCTGAACGAGTAATAAATCTAGACTGATGATCGAAAAGTGAGGATAAGTTGGCAGACGCCCAGGAGGGGAGATGTGAAGGTACCAGTCGGAGCCTGAAGGGCCGCGTCGACTCGGTGACTTTTCTTCACCAGGTTAATAGGTTACTTCATCGGAGTCACTGCAACACGGATTCAAACATTCTACGTGGATTGGCTGGTCGGCATCGTACTTTCCGTTGGGGTATTGATTCGCGGGTAAGTTGGAAGGACGATCGTCAGTCGGTGGGGGAACGATCTTCTCTGTGGATGTCACGAAGGTTGTTGTATTGAGTCATTTGGAATCTTGTGTGTTCCCAATGTCATTCTACGGTGATCAGCTGTCCAGTTCTACCATTGTGAGCGTCTAATAAGGCAAAGAATGTGGTGGAAGAAAAGGCACGCAAGTCTGAGCGCGGGAATGTTGAAATTCTACTAGCCCTGATTTCG
>WSTY01000423.1:0-20004 GCA_019633465.1 Tulasnella sp. 417 | reverse complement strand
GAGGGTAAGCATCTTGTATCTTCTCTTCATTCAAGTGTTTGGCGCTCGTATTAACCCCATTTTGCATCATGAATAGCCGAAGACTTCAACTTCCCCAAGCTCCACAGTCTCCTTCATTATGCACCTCAAATCCGAGAGTTCGGAACAACTGACAACTACAACACCGAGAACACTGAATGCTTACATATCGACATGGCCAAGGATGCGTATCGAGCCACCAATCGCCGGGATATACTCCCTCAAATGGTGCTCTGGCTCGAGCAGAAGGAGAAGATTTTTGCATTTTCCTCCTATATTGAATGGCGTCTTGCTGCGACGGTAACCAGGGCAGTGCGGAAGAAGGCCTCGGCTAAAACTTACACCGACTATCACTGGATTACGCTTCCGAAAACACCGTCTATAAAGCGTGCTTCCCTTTCTCATATCGCGCAGAGCCATGGGGCAAATGACCTCCAACGTGCTTTGGCTTCATTTGTCTCGATGCGACAGCGATACCTTAATGTCCCCCGTACCCCACTCCCTTCGTCTCTTGTTCTTTCCATGTGGTATCATTTCAAAATCAGTAACCTCCATGTGGATCATCTTGCCATCCTTAACAACTTCGATGAATCAGTTCATTCCTCCCCACAAAGAACCGCTCAGCAGTCCAAAAAGACCCTACCTGCTCGCTTCGATACCGTTCTCGTAAATGAGATTTGGGATGGTCGCGATGTGGGGCTTCGAGGTAAGCAGCTTCCACTCGATTGATCAAGCTTGACACATGACACTAAACACAACATTACCTCCGAACCAGGCTACCGTATTGCCCGAGTTCGTGCTGTCTTCACACTGCCGCCAGATGTCACCGAAACCATTTTTGGACGCGCTGACGCTGTTCAGCAGTTGGCATACAGTATGTGGAGTGGTACAGCAGACTCACAACGCCAAGTTCTTTCACGGAATGTACTCGGTACAACCCTCAGTCGATGCAAGAGGACTGCCCGAAGCTGCAGTAATTGAGCTTGGCCAAATACGCCAAAGCGTACATTTATTCCCTAAGTTCCCGAAGGAGGTCCTGAAGGACCCTGCCGCTCTGGAATGGACGTCTGACATGGTATTAGATCAGTGCTCTGACTTCCTTGTAAATAGACACCTAAGTAGATATTCGTTTCAAATGCTACTTAGTTGAATGTCGCAGGTGGGCCGAGTTTGATGACCGGGAGTATCTCACGGACGGAAGGTGACGTCAATTGTTTGACTTTCACCGCTTAAATTTTCTACTTTTGCAATGGATTGCGTCATTGTTTAGGCCAGGAAACAATTTAATTACCGGATTTATGTCATAGTTTATAATACCCAGTATTATTCTCCTCGCTTGCCTTCCGACTTTCTATCCTCGTCAATCTGGTCAAGATATCCCCGGGTGTTGCAAGGATGAGCTAGCTGTTTGCTATATAGTCACACCGGTCGCTATCTGAGCTATAGCCGCTATATCTACTAGGAAGCACCACACACTCCTATAAACAACTAGATATGGGATCTTGTCGCTATTCTGTCAGACCGGTTTTTCCTGATGGTAGTAGTGGTAGAATTTCCCGCCATCCTGACCAAACTCTTGAGGAGGGACAGGAACCTCGAAGAGCGCCGGGTTGCGAGTGTCAAAAGCGGAGTTCATAGAGAAGGAGAGGTGTTGCAAGAGGGAGTTGACGCGTGAGCCGACTTCAATCACTCCTCTATTGCGGTTGCACGCAGCGGGCACGAGGCTACTCGGATGAACGCCGAGATGTTATCATTAGACCCTGACCAGGCAGCATTTGAATTTTCACCACTCTCGCAATAACTATCGTACGTCCCCGAGTACTTCCTCGACGCTATCGCAGGGCCTATGCCCCATGCACCCTAAGATGAGGCGTACTGCCCTCTACTCGACCTGGTAGACTTGCCGGCTCAACACGCTTAGGACGTCCCCTGGAGGCTCTTCCACGCCCAACCCCAACCTTCACCATCACCAGCATCATCAACGGAATCTCGCTGAACCTTCCACTACTGCTATGGAACACAAGACACAGGTGCTTTGATTAGAGCAGGTCTGAATGGCCGCGAAAACGGAAGCCCGTCATTCCCTTGGTCCTGCCAAAATGCCGACCCACATCGACCTGGTTCGCTCCTACCAAAAGACGACCGCAAACTCTGTTCACACCACCAAACTGCCGAACCGAATGTTGACCAAGTTATTGGCCACCTCCAAGTTGCCTACCACCACTGCGCATTGCGAGGTTCGATCGTGCCCTTGGCACACCACAACTCGCTCGCCTCTGCATAACTCAACAGGCGCATCCAAACCGACTCGCCCCGGTCCACCAATGAAAGCTGAGATAGCGGCCCCTTGTTCCTCAACCTGAAGGTCCGATCATCGCATCAACGGCGGCGTTTAGATCGCGCTGTCTGATGACGGCAACGCTACGATGGGCCTCGGTAGGCACGGCACGGCACGCTGCCCTGTGGCTTTCGTCGTACCATCAAGGTTCCAGTCCATGCCGAACTTCTCCTCCACTCCAGAACAGAGACCTGAAAACACTGCTCGAGCCTTCAAATCAGCCAACGATGCGCCGAACAAGTAATCGGCGACCTCCAGACTACCAACAACTGGGCATCGTGAGTTCGATGGGGCAAGCGCGCAACTTCAAGTCTCGTTGATTCACATTGAAATATCACTCGCCCCGGTCCACCAATCCAAACTCAGATTCGCATCTCAACCAAGTGTTCCTCAACCGGTAGACGTGGGCATCTTCGGGCAAGGCGCCTCTGGCGGTATCCGGATCAACAGCGAATTTTGCCATTGAAACCGCCGGCCGACGCCATCAAGACGCCTCGCACCGCTCAACTTTGGGTTTGGGTGGACACCTCGTCTCGGTCATTAATCATCCAAGCACACAAGAGCTTCTCACCAGCAGTCTCTGTCTATCTACGAAAAGTTTGCCGGCTGGGCCGAGTACCGGTGGGTCCGCGCGCGGAGAAGCAGAAGTTGAGCAGTTTGAGAAGAGCAGCAGAGGTTGGACGCAATCAAGCAAACAATTGCAACCCCCCTCGGATAACGTCAAAGCAACGTAGCGTAGAATTCGAGGGAGAGCGCAACGCCGGTCGTCGTTTGGGGCGACTTCAACCGGGTCCTACGACGCCACGACATGGAGCCAATGCATCGCCATTCAACTACCGTTGAAAAAGAAGAACTCAAGTGTTCGGGATTGATGATGGATGCATCAAGCAGGTCGTTTCATATCGCTACTGCGCGATGCTGACGTCTCATGTGCCGGGAGACAAAGTTCGAATGCAAACAGGCCGATCACGCTCCGTTTCTCTCCCTTGGCCGAGTTCAACTCGGCAAGTGAAGAAGAAAGAAATATTGCCCGACGTTCTTTGCTCACGTTCTGCTCCCGCCGCGCCGAGGTTCAAGGTGGTCGTGTTGGAGCTCTCGACGATGACGAGTTCGTCGCGTGCCATAATACCAGATTCGCTACCCTCGGTTTTGATGGCTCTCGAACTCTTCGGCATACTGCGTCCCTATGTTTTTTTTTCTTAGTTAGAGAATTGGTCGCAAAATAAACCTTGATTTCTTCATAAGGGTGGATCGTATCCGGGACGTAAAATCGGGTCTTAAAGCGGTACGGGAGTGACCTCTCAGCGACAAACGGGGCCGGTCTACGTCGCCGTGCGTCACAACATGAGGAAGGATAGCTCTCTCGTTCAGTGGTGAGAGCCACTAGACAGATGCGAGACCGTCTATAATTCCAAGAGAGTGGAATTGAGGTTGGACGCTGTCCGAAAGGCAGGTAGGGGGGGGGGTGCTAGCCGGTCACTCGGTGGGAGGATCGTGGTGAAGGTCAGCTCAACGTGGATCAGTCATAGCGTAGGCTGTGCAGATGACAGCCAAAGTATGGTTGAAGGAAGCTTCGAAGGAAGTTGGACCCGCTTGTGACGGTTCAGGCACAGGAATGACGTCACACCCAAACTCCCATTAAGCTGTCCGACAAAGGGACCTTTGAGACATTGATACTGTGCTCTACGTGCCTGCCTGGCTGCTGGACCCTGATCAGTCAGCACTGCAATTCCTCTCCAAACCACCCCTCGCACGTTTGGCTCTCTCAACCATCGACGTACCCAGAATTCTCTGTCGATGCTATCTCAAAACCTACTAGTGCACTGCTTCTGCTTTATCCCCAAAGTCTCCATGCTGACCAGTCGGCGTGGTCTATTTGCCGCTCGTCCAACCATAAAACGCCTCAAGCATGGCTCCAGAACGCGCGCTACCAGCTAGACCTACCCTAACAGTGTGGTCGACCGAGGGAACCACACCGATACCGACCCCGTTGCCCAAGCGCATAGGTCTCTGTACCTTAGGCACCATTCGACAACGAACGAGGACCAGAATGACCGAAAAATGCTGAGTTTTTCTGCCGTTCAGATGACGCTAACCGAAACACCACGATTCAGGTACACAGGCAAGAGAGCGACTCTCCGCACAACTTCAATGCCGAGGGCGTGTTTCTCACCAACGAACGCCGACGCTGGTATGGGATCAAACAAGAATGGCCAGTCGGCGATCCCGGAACGACGCCAACCGAGTTCGTCAAATCGCCGACCTGCAGCATGCGCATCGTCATGCAACGTATGTTTTGTAGGAGAATATCCGCCCCGGGGTCGATGTCTTGAATCTATAATTCGGGGACGGCTTCCATGTAAGTAGTATTGTCTCGACAAGAGAACGTGTACATGTGCTTAGCGGGGAACGCTTGAGATCCCGTGGATGAGTCAAGCGGATCGCACCGTTCCGCTACAGTGCCATGTTAATGTGTCCCGTGCTTGCTGGAAAACGCAAGAGTTAACGCAAGCCGACCACAAATGCCTCACTAAGTACTCTAGCTGGGTGCCATTCGGTGAGTGAAGGGGTCAAGACTTCTATTGGATGATCACGTTGACCTTGAATCCACCCATGACTTCTATGTGAGGGGAGTCCCTGGTGAGGGTTCAACTACGACAAACCCATCGTTTACGAGAAGAATTGAATTGGGCCGTGATCCCTCGTCATATAGCTCATGAACTGCCCACCGTCTCATCTCTTTTTCGACTGGGTTCAAAGCTGTCTCATCTTAAACTGGCTTCTCTCTGGATAGTCTCACTTCTCTTCCATCCGCCCCTGGGCTGTTTGGATATGTATCTTATACGTTGCTCCGCATGGATTAACCTCGCATTTTGTTGTTGCATCCTCGGAACGTCCAAGCGCTATCCAAAGTACAGAATATACAGCCGGTACATTATAGACCCCTCCCCTCGAAGGAAAGAGTACAGATCAACTTGTTGACGCTTGAGAGTCACGAGCCAGGAAAGTCATCCAATTGCTGGAGGCAAACCATGAACTCCAGGGGCCGAAGTCACAACTTGCATCTTCAACTGGGCGTGAAGATTGATTCTTTGTCGTAGTAGCACCAGCGTAAATCGGGGTCCATGTTGCGTCTCTATATGAGGGCAATTATTATGAGCACAAGAAAAGGTACGTCCATCACTGAATATTTACCTTTATTGTTCGAGAAGCAACCGCTACTGGAGCCTTGAAGCTTGCGAATGCCTCATTCAGCTCTGTTACTTGCCGTTTAAACTCGACATTACCATAACCACGCCAGAAACCACCCCAATTGCCTAGGGTGTTTGCAAGCACATTCAAATGTTGCAAGATCGGGCTGGCCAAAAGTAACACTTCAGCATCATCCTCGTTTGAAGAAGTTTTGAGGCATTTGGTCAACTCTGTAAATAGATGACGTAGCTCCTCAAGCACTTCCTCAAACCCGGTCTCGGAGCTAAATGGGTCTCTAAGCATGAGGCCGCGGGCTTTTGATTCCAGACTCACTATTCTGTCCATCGGCGGGGGGGTTTCTCGCATTTCAGGCGCAGAGCGCTAATCAGCTCCCCTCGAAGATGTCGTCCGACATCGATGAAATCACTTGGCAAGCGCTTAGCTCGTATGAGCCCTTCCGAAAAACGCAAAAACATCGCCGTCACGACTGCTTCGTATCCTGAGTGGCCGCTACTCTCCCCTGCCGCCGCCCTAGCCAATTTGAAAATTTTAAACAAATATCTCTGCAGGGTGTCTCGGTCTCTACAATAAGAACTGTTGCTTTTCTTCACTAATAACTCTAGGTTTTGAAGCGTGGTGGAAGGTGATTTCCTGAGATGTGGAGTTGAGGCAATCAGTTGCAACGACCTCGAGTTTAGAGAGCCCACCTAATGTAGGCTGCATACAGCTCTTTGTGAGTACGGTTGCCTACTTCCCACTGGATCATGACCGCAGCGATGGCCATAGATACGCATCTCCAAGAGGGATTGACAACCCAATCGATCAAGGCGCCAAGTGTCGACACGGTGACGCGATGCTTTGCATCTGGGTATGTTGCCCATCCCAGGTAAGCCGCGACCACATCTGGGGCCGCATTTCGTACTAGGTCTGACGAGAACGCGGGGTAGGAAACACCCGGAAAGCTTAATTCGTCATGTGGGAAACGTTCATTAATGCTCGAGGCGGTCGAGAGATTGATGTGAGTTGCTGCGGCTCCGTAGACCCACGACGTTGCCAACGCCAAGTCGCGCCGGTTGCGCCCGCATAGTTGAAGAGTCCGGCTATATGAGCCTTCGCAGAGATGTAAGATCCGGGAAAAGAATTCATAGTCGGTAGCAAGTTGTTGGAGGAGATCCGCATCTGTGATGCTCAGAATGTTGGAAACAGCGTGAACCTGGATCCAAGCGTCATCAGACATACAAACTGCACGCCGAATCGCAGTAATTTGGAGCCTTTTATCGTCTTCCTCTGTCCTGCGCCCCAGGCGCCCGACAATTGTATCGATCCAGTCCTTGACTTCCTTAAGATCGCGTAGTGTCAATTCTCCTAAATCTAGCAGAAGGCTCATTGGTTCCTCCCATGGCGGGCTCACGTCGCTTGGTCCATGACGACAAAAGTCCCAGAGTGCCCGTGCGATCTCAAACAGGAATACCAAGCAACAACGAATCAGTCGTATTAGAAAAATGATGGCTATCCACAAGAGTCCGGGCGGCCAAAATGCCACGCGGATAGCCCAAGGAAGAGAAGGCGACATGGCATGTGAGAGAGGACTTTGAAACGGGCAGAACTTGTCCCAGGCCGCCACGATCGCGGTAATGATCAAAATTGCTAGTCCAATGCACATCAACGCCCCAACAGCGTTCGACAGTGTGGAATGGAGAGTGCTGAGATATATTGTGAGTGAGATGCAGAAGATGATGAGGCCAATCTGAAGGAGAAATGGAAGAAAGTCGTCGAGGACCCATTCGAGCTGCCACCTCCCAGCTCCCAGGAAGCGCTTGAGCTGCTCCCATCTTTGACGCTCGGGCCCACCACCTGTCCGTTTGCGATAGTAGACGAGCCACTGCCGCCCTAGCACAGCCAGGAAGGAAGATATGATTGCAAATGTTAAGCTGACGGAGAATAAGACATTGACGGTCAAGACTTTGCCGGTCGGTGAGAATGTCTCTGAAGGGAGAGGGCTGGGACTGGGAAGGGTGTCGTTTCTGCCCAAAGCGAGGTTGAGAAGAATTGCGTTGTTGTCTCGAAGGAGCGCATTGGTGTCGTCGGCCGGATCGGGGCTCATGAGAGGAAGGGTCAGGGCTAGGAAGGCGGAGTTGACTCCGGCGAAGAGACCGGCCTTGCGGTTGTCCCTTCAGTGTCCTGAGCATCGAGAAGGGGCAAGAACGGGACATACGAAGATGAGGAGACCCTCGAGTTGTTCCTTTAACCCTGAAACCATATTGTCGTCTATCTCTTCCGCGAAAGTATCGTAGTAGTGGTAGAATTTCCCGCCATCTTGACCAAATTCGTCGGGAGGGACGGGGACTTCGTAATTCGCTGTGTTGCGTCGAGGGTCGAAAGCGGTATTCATCGGGTGGGAGATGTGTTAGAGGGAGGAGACACGCGACCCGACGTCCATCCCTCTTTATTGCGGTTGACATGCAGCGGGCACGAGGCAACTCGGACGAGGATCTTGAGGTCTCCTTATCTCGGTTTCAGCCACCGCCACTGTTTGGCAGACCGGAGGTAGGCCAACCACGTTGATTCCTGCCAAGGAGTACGCGCATGAGGAAAGTTAGCTAGGTCCGAGTGTGTCGTCAAAGAGGAATGAAGGGCCAAAGCCCGCGCGACACTCTCAATGCTCATCGTATTTCCACGGTATGCCTGTGTGAATAGTGGGATTCGCATTACTCTCATGCAACTTCACATTATGTAAGATGGGTGGATGATAAAGTTATTGCAAGCCTCTTGGACGAGTGAAGGACGGCACACCCCTCGACAATGATGTTGGTGTTGGCGTGGCTTTTCTTGACCAAATCACGCCGCGGTTGGGTGGCTTGGTGGGCCTGTGGTGTAAACTTTGACCGACTGTGGGAGAACAACAAACTAATAATTACCAGATATAGGCGAGCGCCCAACCTGTTTGAAACTCCGACACGCATGAGCCACATTCCCAATCCATATTGTTTTCATAATACGTCCATTCATCGGCCGATCATTAAATGCAATCCAATGCCTCGAACTAACGGGCTGGGCCATTGGCTATCATGAGAGGCGAGCAATTCTATGCGAGCGCTGCTGGGACGACGACATGTACACAGGTTACAATGCTCTCTAGCTGTATATATAGCGGTCTGTGCCCTCAGTATCAAGGATAGCGAGGAGCGTTGGTGTGGTAAGTAATCCGATCCCAGCTCACGACCTCCGCCGACAGGGCGGCCGCCGATGTAAATCCGTTATCCCCGGAGGCAAGGCAGTGCACGTTTTTATCCCTCATGTCGTCTCCCCAACGAACCCATAACTCTACGTTCTCCTGGTCTCCCTACCAGACACTCATCCTTTCACTATCACGATTGTGATCGGAAAGCCCTGGGCCACTGGTCCTCCAACTACGACTGCTAGAAGTACTGTAGTGTTTCGTTAAAACAGGCGCATCCGGGACACCGGGACAAATTTCTTACCGGCGCAACCGTACCGGCGTGCCATTTTGGGACGGCGCTGGGGCGGAGGACAGAGGACATTGTGGGTACCGGAGCGGGCGCCCAGGTTAAACTCATCCAAAGATCATGTTTCCGTGATGGGAATCGCTACCCACATGCTCATAAATACTTCTTATCACAGAAACAAGCCCCAGGCAAGGTGTCTGACCGCTTTCAAAAGTTCAATTGACTCTCACTACCGACGGGGACACGTGTCCCGACCGGCGACGATGCCTGGGACCGGGGGACATTTTAAAAATTTCCCGGACCGGATCAGGGGTCGGGACAGGGGACATCCTGTTTTAACGAAACACTACAGTATGCATGGGATACTACGCTGCCGGACAAGCACGAGAGTCAACGACGATATTGGAGCCGAAGGACCTTACGAGCCCCAAGCTTCCCTCACCAATAGTTCAGGTTCGTCTAGGGCAATCGATTTCGGGCAAGCATATTCAGCAGCTTAGCATAATTTTAGTTTTGACCGACCTGTTCACCGGGGGTTAGGTCACGGCGATTAATGCCAGGAGGCGTGATGGCCCTCCGTATGGAACTTGAGGAACTTTCCCTTCCCGACGCAGCCAAGATGATAACGCACCGCAAGATTGGTGATGCCACCCTGCTCGACGACGGCTCCGACCTGCGTCCCTCGTCAAAGGCACTAACCGTGCTCGTCGCACGAATCACCGTCCACACCCGACCCCTTGGCTTCACCAGCCTCCCGACACAGCTCGTTATCATATTTCGCTGTCAACTGCGACTTTCAGTCTGGAGAGTGTCGGGGCTCGAACTCCGGCTTCGCAGGTTCGAACCATCGCTCTAAACCTCGGGAACTATGGCTATGGTGTTTGGGACTCGAGGGGCAAACTCGAGGCGGTCGTGATGGAAGCGCCGCGACTAGAGGACGCCTCCCTGGCCAAGAAAGCGTCTCACCTTCCACGAATCGACAACCAAGCAGCCGTCTCGCATCTTCCGACCCCCGAACGACGCGCCGAACAAGCTACTAGGGACCCTCTCCATGCTACCAACAACTGGGCATCCCGCCTTTCCAATGGCGCCTTCGCAAAACCCCCAACACACTCGCACCACGGCATCATTCCATGGGCACGTCGGATTCGACTCATTCTAGTTCACTCATCGAGACTGAAATCGCGTCTAGACCGGGCGCTCCTCCACTGGAAGGGACGGGCAGATTCGGGACAGGGAGGTCTCGGGTTGTAGGTAGAGCTGCCGCAGGGGGGAGTTGGTCGCTGAAACAGCCCCCGACGCCGTGAAGACGCCCCCTACCGGTGGCGCTTTGAGTTCGAACGAACACCTCGTCGTGGTCATCGACGAGCCAAGCACCCAAAGTTCTTCAACAGTGGTCTCTGCCCATCAACGCGAGGTTTCGTCGCCAAGCCCGCTATCGTTACGGCACGCGAAGAAGGTGCGGCGGGTCACCCAGGCCCAGAGGTCGAGCAATTTTAAAAGAGTCGCTAGGTTCCGGACGGAGAGCAAGGCAGCGACTCTCCTCGTACAACTCCAAACCAGCTCAGCGTGGAAAGTCGAGCGAGAACGCAACGTCAGCCGTCGTCCCGGAACGACTTCAGCTCGGGTCCCGCAAATCGGCAACGGGGGAACTCGCGCATCGTCACGCAGTTGTCGTCGTTTGGGAGGGAAACTTCGGGTGTGCTGCGGGATTCGCGTTTCCGGCATCCGTGATTCTACTTCCCGGCACATCTTCCAAAATTATATTGTTCCTTTGGACGGCTATGCACTTCCTAAGCTGGAGGACTTTCTGAACGATGGAGACGCCAAGAAGATCGGGCCATCTCGGTACTTCGCAGTGTTGACTTCCCTGTGCGAGTAAGAAAAGTCATGAAATTGCCCAGGCCCAACCATCGCCTGCTTCCCGCTTCGGTCGCGCTCGACTCCGTAAGTCAGAAAGTGAAGGAGGTGGCCCGAAGTTCTTTGTTCACGTTTCGCCTTCCCTTACATCTAGGCTCGAGATGGTTCCAAAGTAATTCTCAGATATGACGAGCTCGTCTTCTCCAATAAATACCCGGATTCGGCCTCCCACTGATTCGTTTACGGTGGCTCCTAACTCGCCATCTCGCGCCTCTGGGGTTCTCTTTCTTCGCAACGAAAGAAGCGCTTCCAGAACAAACCCTTCCCATGTGGACGCTCTTCTTAGTCCACCTCTTCATCCTTCACTTTTTCGTTTTGGGCTGGATCGTGTTACGCTTGTTTGCATCAATTTGAACTTAATTGACGCCTCATCGCGAGCTCGGGCCCTTGAACGAAGCCCACTAGGCTAGTCCTAGACGATAGACCTCCCCACAAATCTAACGACACCGTTCCTGCAAGTACGTTGATCAAGTCTAGCCACGAGCTCCAGTAGCCCCAAGGTCAACGCTGCAGGGCTCAGCCGTAAGCCCTGCAACGCAAACTGCGCACGAAACATTGTCGGAACCTCCCGTCCGCAAAATTTCGCCATCCTGCCCACGCTCTGGTAAGGGATTCCTCTTCCTGTTCTCCGAAGCGGTGACGAGAAACCCGTCAAAGGGCAGAGGGTGTGGTTGCTTCGGACTGCTTCGAGCTATTTCCTACAGCAGGGAAAGTTTCCTGGTTCGGCGAGAGGATTGCTAACGACATCAGGTTGGAATTCCACGACAACTGACCACTTGAGGTTTGAATTTTCGATGCCAATGAATTGCCGGCGCAGGTGGGATGGGCAAGCTTGCTAGTTGCGAGCTTTGCACAAAAGAGCCGAAGGCCCAACATCGCGAATGCGCGCGTCTGTACTCAAGTCTCGGCACTAGCAAGTCTCGCCCTGCTTCTGATTATCCTCCAGGAGTTAAGCGTTATCTAGTGAGCACTTTCCCTTAAACTGGAGAATCGTATCCTCGAGGTAAATGGGTCTTGGAGAAGTCTAAGTCTAACGACGTCCCAACCGCTGCAAGCCGTCGGACAGACCTTGACCGCCTTTCATCACGATACGTGGAAAGGTATGTATCTTCTTTCGGTAAAGAGGGCATCTATAAAAGTGCTAGTGCCTGATTTGAGTTATATTAGAGATAGGTTGGCGTTGGACTCCCCGGAAAGGGCGGGGCTCGGGACTCTGACTGAGTCGAGGGTGTGCAGCTGGCCACCCGGTAGTAGAATCGTGCTGGACACCAGATCCACACATCGTGGATCAGCCATATCCTATAGTGAACGGAATCTAAATACCGACTAGTGTCTGGATCGCAGCCAACGCATCATCGAATGGGCGGAATGGACTGTTCAGGCACAAGAATGACGTCACACCATCTTTCAGCCAAACACTGTCCAACATCCAATTGGGAAGCGAAAGAGGACCTTTGAGACATTAATATTGTGCCTGAGCGGCTGAGTGGCTGCTAGACCCTGACCAGTCAGCATTCCAAGTCCTTTCCCGACCACCTCCGCATGTTTGGCTCTCTCAACCATCGACGTACCCAAAATTCTCCGTCGACGCCATCTCAAAGCCTACTATCTATATGTGCGCGGCTCCCGCTTCATCACCAAAGTCTACGTGCGGTCGGCGTGGTCCATTTGCCGATCGTCCGACCGCAAAACGCGTCAAGCACGATTCCAGGACGCGGGCTACCAGCTAGAACCCCAGCTACCAGCTAGAACCCCAGCTGGACCTACCGCAACTGTGCGATCGGCCTAGGCGACCACACCGATACCGACCCCGCTGCCCATACGCATAGCCCGCTGTACCGTAAGCACCATTCGATAACGAGCTAGGACCAGAACGACCAACGAGAGGTGCTGAGTCCTTCTGCTCTTCGGATGTGGCTACCCGAATACCACGACAGGCAGGCAAGAGAACGACTCTCCGCACAACGCTGACATTGGCTCGGGATCAAACGAGAATGTGCGGTCGGCGTTCCCAGCACGACGCCAACCGGGTTCTCCAGATCGCCAACGTGCAGCAGGCGCATCGTCCTGCAACGCTTGTGTTACAGGAGAACGTCCACCTAGGGCTTGATGGTTTGAATCTATAATCCGGGAAGGTCTCTCATGTAAGTATTTTTGTCTCGACAAGAGAATGCGTGTTTACCGGGAACCTTCTAAGGTCGCGTGGATGTGCTAAGCAAGTCGCGCCGGCCCGCTACATTGCGAAGTTAACGTGTCGCGTCCACCCAAGATGTTAACGCAAGCCAACCACAACTTCCTCACTACTCTAGCTAGGTGCAATTCGGTGAGTGAAGGAGTCAAGACTTCTATTGGATGATCATGTTGACGTTGAATGTACCCATGATTTCCATGTGAGGAGAGTTCCTGGTGAGGGTTCGACTACGAGAAAGCCAACGTTTACCCTAAGAATCAAATTTGGCCGTGATCTCTCATCATATAGCTCGTGAACTGCCCGCCGTCTCATCTCTTTTTGACTTGTTTGAAAGCTCTCTCATCCTAAATGACTTCTCTCTGGATAGTTTCCCTTCTCTTCCATCCTCCCTTGGACTGCTTGTATATCGTTGGGATGTATGTTATACGTTGCTCCGCGAGAATTTAAGCTCCCATTTTTGTTGTCGCATCCTCGGAACGTCCAAGCACTACCCAAAGTACATTATAGACCTCTCCCGCCAAGCGAAAGAGTACAGATCAACCTGTTGACGTTTCAGAGTCCCTAACCAGGAGACTTGCTCGAGGCGAACCAGGAACTCAAGGGGCCGAATTTTCAACTTGCATCTTCAACCGAGCGGGATGATCCCATTCTTTGTCGTAGTAGCACCAGCGTAAATCGGGGTCTATGTTGCGTCTCTATATGAGCGCAAGTATTATGAGCAAGAAAAATATGTACATCCATCACTGAATATTTACCTTTATTAATATTGCTCGAGAAACAACCGCTACTGCAGCCTTGAAGCTTGCGAACGCCTCATTTAGCTCTGTTACTTGCCGTTTGAACTCGACATTATCATCACTATCCCAGAAACCACCCCAATCGTCTAGGGTGTTTGCGAGCACAGTCAAATGTTGCAAGATCGGGCTGGCCAAAAGTAACACTTCAGCATCATCGTCGTTTGAAGAAGTTTTGAGGCATTTGGTCAACTCTGTAAGTAGATGACGTAACTCCTTGAGCACTCCCTCAAACCCGGTATCAGAGCTAAATGGGTCTCTCAGCGCGAGGCCGCGGGCCTTTGATTCCAGACTCACTAGAATGTCTCTCGGGCGGGGGGTTTCTCGCATTTGAGGCGCAGAGCGCTAATCAGCTCCCCTCGAATGTCTCGTCCGATATCGATGGCATCACTTGGCAAATTCTCAGCTCGTATGAGCCCTTCCGAAAATCGCAAAAACATCGCCGTCACGGCTGCTCCGTCAATTGAGTGGCCGCTACGCTCCCCTGCCGCCGCCCCAGCCAATTTGAGAATTTTAACCAGATATCTCTGCAGAGTGTCCCGGTCTCGACAAGAAGAGCTGTTGCTTTCCTCCACCAGTAACTTTAGTTTTTGAAGCGTGGTGGAAGGGTCCCTGAGATGTGGAGTTGAGGCAATCAGTCGCAACGACCCCGAGTTTAGAGAGCCCACCTAGTGTATGCTGCATGCAACTCTTCGTGAGTACGGTTGGCTACGTTTTATTCTATCATGACTACAGCGATGATCATCTCCAAGAGGGATTGACTACCCCATCGATTATCAACTTCAGTTCTAGGCCGCGGGCTCCCTCCGGGTAATTATCGTTTGGGTCTTCCATGTGACCTAGCCAAGGCGCGACCATAATTGGGGTCGCATCTATTAAGCCCAATGAAAGGGATGGTTCTTGCATAGAGCTACCCAAAAAGGGAATATTCGACCATTGGTCCGATGTAAAACGTTCGGGGGCGCTCGAGGCCATCGAGAGATTGATGTGAGTCACTGCGGCTCGGTACAGCCAGCACGTTGCAGCTGCCAAATCAGCTCGGTTGCGCCCACAGAGTTGAAGAGTCCGGTCATATGAACCTTCGCATAATTCTGAAATACGAAGAAAGAATTCATAGTCGGTAGCAAGTTGTTGGAGAAGATCCGCATCTGTGATGCTCAGAATGTTGGAAATGGCGTGAATCTGGGTCCAAGCGTCATCCGACGTGCAAATGGCATGCCGAATCGCAATAATTTGGAGCTCTTCATCGTCTCCCTCTCTCTTGGCCCCCAGGAACTCGAGAGTCTTATCGCACAGGGACTTGAAGGACTCATCGGAGATGTCTGAAAACAGCTCTTCTGTCTGTGACTCAAATTCAATGTCCTCCCCTGGCGGTCTCACGTTGCTTGGTCCATAAAGACAAGGGTCCCAGAGTGCCCATGCGGTCCTAAACAGGAATTGCAAGGCCCATAGAATAAGCTGACTGAGATCAGGCACCAGGGCGTACAAAATGAGACCCGAAAAGATTGTTATGCAGACAATCAAGGGAATCAAATGTGAGAGAGGGCTTTGAAACGGACAGAATTTGTCCCAAGTCGCCAATATTGCGGTAATGATCAAAATTGCCAGCCCAACGCACATCAATGCCCCAACAACTTTCGACAGCGTTGGGTGAAGGGTGTTGAGATATATTGTGAGCGAAATGCAGAAGATGATGAGGCCAATCTGAAGGAGAGAAGGTAGAAAGTCGTCGAGGACCCATTCGAGTCGCCACCTCTCAGCCCCGAGGAAGCGCTTGAGCTGCTCCCATCTTTGCCGCTCGGGCCCACCACCTGTCCGCTTGCGGTAGTAGACTAGCCACTGTCGGCCCAGCATAGCTAAGAAGGAGGAGATGATTGCAAATGTTAAGCTGACGGAGAATAGGACATTGACGGTCAAGACTTTGCCGGTGGGTGAGAATGTCTCGGAAGGGAGAGGGCTGGGGCTGGGAAGGGTGTCGTTCCTGCCCAGCGCGAGGTTGAGAAGGATCGCGTTGGTGTCGTCCGCGGGATCGGGGCTCATGAGAGGAAGTGTGAGGGCTAGGAAGGCGGAGTTGACTCCGGCGAAGAGACCGGCCTTTTAGGCATCTTGTCAGTGTCCTCTGCATCGAGAGGCGGAAAGGGCCGGGCGTACGAAGATGAGGAGTCCCTCGAGTTGTTCCTTCAACCCTGAGACCATATTGTCGTCTATCTCCTCAGCGAAAGCATCGTAATAGTGGTAAAACTTCCCGCCGTCTTGACCAAACTCTTGGGGAGGGACAGGAACCTCGAAGAGCGCCGGGTTGCGAGTGTCAAAAGCGGACTTCATAGAGAAGGAGAGATGTTGCAAGAGGGAGTTGACGCGTGAGCCGACTTCAATCACTCCTTTATTGCGGTTGGCAGGCAGCGGGCACGAGGCAACTCGGAAGGTGAACGCCGATAGCGATGTTATCACGTGTGTGCCTGAGCAACGCATTAAACCCTGACCAGGCAGCATCAGAATTTTCACCACTCTCACCGTAAATATCGTGCCGTACCCGAGTACTTCCTCGACGCCATCGCAGGGCCTATGTCCAATGCACCCCAAGGGGAAACGTACTGCCCTCGACTCGACCTGGTAGCCTTACCGTCTCAACATGTTTAGGACCTACCTACATGCTCCACGCCCAACCCCTACCTTCACCCTCACCAGCATCATCAACGGAAGCTCGCTGAACCTTCCACTACTGCTATGGAACACAAGATAGAGGCGCTTCGACCAGAGCAGGTCTGAATGGCCGCGAAAACGGAGGCTCGTCATTCCCTTGCTCCCGCCAAAATGCCGACGCATATCGACCTGGTTCGCTCCTACCAAAAGACGACCGCAAACTCTGCTCACACCACCAAACTGCCGAACCAAATGTTGAACAGGTTATCGGCGACCTCCAAGCTGCCTACCACCACTACGCATTGCGGGGTTCGATCGTGCCCTTGGCACACCACAACTTGCTCGCCTCTGCATAACACAACGGGCGCATCCAAACCTACTCGCCCCGGTCCACCATGAAAGCTGAGATAGCGTTCCCGGCCCCTTGTTCCTCAACATGAAGGTCCTATCATCGCATCAACGGCGACGGTTAGATCGCGCTGTCTGGTGACGGTAACGCTACGACAAAGGATGGGCCTCGGTAGGCGCGGCACGGCACGGGGCCTGCTGGCTTTCATCGTGCCATCAAGGTTCCAGCCCATGCCGAACTTCTCCTCCACTTCCAGAACAGAGACCCGAAAACCCTGCTCGAACATTCAAACCAGCCAACGATGTGCCGAACAAGTAATCGGCGACTGCCAGACTGCTAACAACGGGTCATTCCGAGCCCGATGGTGCACACGCAACGTCAAGCCTCGTTGGTTCACATTGAAATATCACTCGCTCCGGTCCACCAATCCAAGCTCAGGCTCGCATCTCAACCAAACGTTCCTCAAGCCGTAAACGCAAGCATCTTCGGGCAAGACGCCTCTGACGGCATCCGGAGCAACGGCGAATTCTGCCATTAAAACCGCCCCCGACGCCATCAAGACGCGTCGCACCGCTCACCTCTGGGTTTGGGTGAACACCTGGTCTCGGTCATCAACCAACCAAGTACACAGGAACTTCTCAATAGCAGTCTCTGTCCGTCTACGAAAAGTTTGCCAGCCGAGCCGACTACCGTTGGGTCCGCGCGGAGAAGCAGAAGTTGAGCAATTTGAGAAGAGCAGCAGAGGTTGGACGCAATCAAGCAAACAATTGCAACTCCCCTCGGATAACGTCAAAGCAACGTAGCGTGGAATTCGAGGGAGGGCGCAACACCGGTCGTCGTTTTGGGCGACTTCAACCGGGTCCTACGACGCCACGACCTGTAGCCGATGCATCGCCATTCAACTACCGTTGAAAAAGAAGAACTCAAGTGTTTTATGGGGTTCGGGATTGATGATGGATGTATCAAGCAGGTCGTTCCATATCGCTACTGCGCGATGCTGACGTCTCATGTGCCGGGAGACCAAGTTCGAACGCAAACAGGCCGATCACACTCCATTTTTCTCCCTTGGCCGAGTTCAACTCGGCAAGTGAAGAAGAAAGAAATGTTGCCCGACGTTCTCTGCTCACGTTCTGCTCCCGTCGCGCCTAGGTTCGGGGTGGTCGTGGTGGAGCTCTCGACGATGACGAGTTCGTCGCGTTCCATAATACCAGATTCGCTACCCTCGGTTTCGATGGCCCTCGAAATCTTCGGCATACTGCGTCCCTATTTTTTTCTTAGTTAGAGAATTGGTCGCTAAATAAACCTTGATTTCTTCATAAGGGTGGATCGTATCCGGGACGTAGAATCGGGTCTTGGAGCGGTACGGGAGTGACGTCTCAGCGATGAGCGGGGCCGGTCTACGTCGCCGTGCGTCACAACATGAGGAAGCTTCGAAGGATAGCTGTTTCGTTTGGTGGGGAGAGCCATTGGACAAGTGAGAGACCGTCTATAATTCCAAGAGAGATGGGATTGAGGTTGGACTCTGTCGGAAAGGCAGGTAGGAGGGTGCTAGCCGGTCACTCGGTGGCAGGATCGTGCTGAAGGCCAGCTCAACGTGGATCAGCCATAACGTAGGCCGTGCAGATGACAGCCAAAGTATATTTGAAGGAAGCTTCGAAGGAAGTTGGACGCCTTGCAATCCGCTTGTGATGGTTCAGGCACAGGAATGACGTCACACCCAAACGCCCATGAATGTCGTCAAACACTGTCCAACATCCAATTAGGAAGCGAAAGGGACCTTCGAGACATTGATATTGTGTCTGGGTGGCTGCTAGACCCTGACCAGTCAGCATTCCAAGTCCTTTCCCAACCACCTCCCGCACGTTTGGCTCTCTCACACCCAAAATTCTCCGTCGACGCCATCTAGAACCTACTAGTGCACGGCTCTACTTTATCATCAAAGTCTACGTGCAGACCCGTCAGCGTGGTCATTTGCCGCTCGTCCAACCGCAAAACGCCTCAAGCACGGCTCCAGACCGCGCGCTACCAGCTAGAATCCTAGCTAGACCTACCGCAACTGTGTGGTCGACCTAGGGGACCACAACGATACCGACCCCGGTGCCCATACGCATAGGCATCTGCACCGTAAGCACCATTCGATAAAGAACTAGGACCAGATCAACCTACCAGAGATCCTGGGTTTTTCTGCCGTTCAGATGTCGCTGACCGAACACCGCGATTCAGGCACGCAGACAAGAGGGCGACTTTCCGCACAACTTCAATTCCGAGGGCGTGTTCCCCACCAACGAACGCCGACGCTAGTATGGGATCAAACGGGGATGTCCGGTCGGCGATCCCGGAACGACGTCAACCGGGTTCTCCAAATCGCCGGCGAGCAGCATGCGCATCGTCATGCAACGTCTGTTTTAGAGGAGAACATCCGCCCCGGGGTTGATGTCCTGAATCTATCATTCGGGGACGGTTTTCATATGAGTAGTATTGTCTCGACAAGAGAACGTGTGCTCAGCGGGGAACGCTTAAGATCTTGTGGATGCGTCAAGCGAATCGCCCCGTTCCGCTATAGTCCCATATTAATGTGTCCCGCGCTTGCTGGAAAACGCATGAGTTAACGCAAGCCGACCACAACTGCCTCACTACTCTAGCTGGGTGCCATTCGGTGAGTGAAGGGGTCAAGACTCCTATCGGATGATCACGTTGACCTTGAATCCACCCATGATGTCTATGTGAGGGGAGCTCCTGGTGAGGGTTCGACTACGACAAACCCATCGTTTACGATAAGAATTGATTTGGTGATACTTTGTCATATAGCTCATGAACTGCCTACCATCTCATCTCTTTTTCGACGGGGTTCAAAGCTGTAACTGGCTTCTCTCTGGATAGTCTCCCCTCTCTTCCATCCGCCCATGGGCTGTTATTATATGTATCTTATACGTTGCTCCGCACGAATTAGCCTCACATTTTGTTGTTGCATCCTCAGAACGTCCAACCCAAAGTACAGAATAGACAGCCAGCACTTTATAAACCCCTCCCCTCGAACGAAAGAGTACAGATCAACTTGTTGACGCTTGAGACTCATTAACCCCAAAAGTCAC
>WSTY01000422.1:0-20010 GCA_019633465.1 Tulasnella sp. 417 | reverse complement strand
GAACTCATGGCTCTGGGATGTTTGATGGGAGCGCGCCTTCTCCAAAGCAAGCGTGCGGGATTGAGGTCATATTGTGTTGAGGCCCTCAAGATTTACGACCGAACCCAGTGGTCTGGGACCAACGTTTCTTCCACCCCGCCTAGGACACGGTCTCGCGACCATCTAGACGCTTCGGATCGCCCGCTTAAAAATCCAGGCCATGTGAGTACTCCTTTGGCAAGACGTCATGATAGAGGTAACCCGCTCATCCCCGAGGCCGTCATTTTCAGCCTATTCCTCAGTCGGCCAATAGATCACGGCCAATTTAAATCCATCTTTATGCCTACGTAGACTTTGCCCCATCTTTATGTCAACCTCGTTCTCCGTTTGTTCTCCAGCCTCTACCCTCCCTCCTAGAACCTTTCAGGAAGGGAAATATATCGGTCAGCTTTTATATTCCAGAACTAAGCATATGGAACATTTCCACTCCCTTGTTCTATAACTTGGTTTCTGCCGCAGAATTTCGTAGAGAAGTATCACCCGTTGTTCGATGCCCTAAGCGGTTTGCGCGGTGAACCGCTTTGCTAGACTGGGACCTCGTTTGCCAGAATCCAAAACAAAGTTTCGCTTTTAGGAAGGCCATTAGAGGGTTTCTGGTCTCAAGGGGTGCTCCCCGATGTGCAAGAGAGGGTGGGGATCGTCTACAACATTCTGTTGGACACATCGCTTTCAAGTTGTTCGACTTTGCTCAAGCCGCTCGCACGCCGACCCAGCCCAACAATCAATCCTGCAGGGATACAGGAGAGAGTCGCTTCCGTTCTAGATTGGGAAACCATGACACTTCTTGATTGTTATCGCGGCCTCGCACTTGTCCTATCCAGTGTTCATCTGAATTGTTGCCTGTATTCGCTCACATGGTATACTTCAATACATTTCCAAACTTCGAGGTCTGCAAGGTCATTGTGGTTGAATGTGGCGCAGCCCTTTGTTTGGTTCCGTTGGATGGGCGTGCCTGAATCTCAACTTAGACTGGCGACCGCCTTCATCCATACATGGTCCCCCCCGGACCCAACACTTTCTTTGCCCCATTCTTTCGGACACTCGCCTTCGATGCCTGCGACTGCGAGGAGCACCATCGACACCACGTGAATGCAAACCAGTTCTCGTCCCAGCCCAGGCAAAAATCAACCCGGCTCTATTTTCGCTTTCACCCGCCCTAAGGGTCAGTCCCCGGTGCTTTTTCTTTGGGCACCAGGCGTTTGGCTAACTCCTCTAATATCCGACCCACTTCCAGCAGCGAACACTCCGGCCCGATCCGCTTCGTCTTCCCTCGGACCGCCCGTTCCATTGAGCCTCTCACCGCTCAAGAGGCTCTCGACGCGGACGAAGCAATCAACGCTTCCGAGGCACCCATCACTTTCAGCAACATCAACCACGCCATTCATATGATCATCCCGACACCGGCAAGACCATTGCCTTCTTGGTTCGTGCCATTAAGGCGCGCCCGAACGCGCTGGCTGCGGCAACTCTAAAAGCGGAGCAGGACTCTAGCACGGATGTAAGGAATACCGAAGGATCCTATGCGCACAAGAACACCTCATCATCAGCCCAACTCGCGAACTCCCCATTCAAATCGCCCCAAGACCCTGAAGCTAACCAAGCATCACCAGCATGATGTCCACCTCTTCGTGGGTGGAGAGAGCACTTGAGGACGGACAGATTCGAGGGTTTCAAGGGTAAAAGGAAGGGCATCGTTGTCACGAGACCGGGTCGGCTGCCGGACGTCATGAATAGCGTCCCCGGCATCGTGGACCGGTAGAGAATGAATCTTGATACGGTTAGTTGCTCCTACTAAATTGGAAAGGATCTCATACTGACTTTGCCTTCTCTCGCATTTAGGTACTTCTGGACGGGGCCGATACATGAGCTTCCGCGCGGACATCGAGTCTATCCTCAAACACCTCACTCTAATGTCAAACGCCATACGCTCCTTTTCAGCACCACCGCCTCCCCCACAATCCGCAAAATTGCGTGAAAGTCATCGGAGAAGCACCACGCGTTCGTCAACTGCGTCAAGGAGGACGATTCCCCAGTTCACGCTCACATAACCGAATACGTCACCGTCCTCCCTTCCGCTGCTCAACAACTCCCCCACATCCTGGGCCTCATCGGCAATTCCAACATGATGATCTTCGGCAACACCGCCAAAATGACAGCTCTCCTCGTCGAGGTGCTTGAAGTCCTGCGGGCTAGCTTGCCCCAACCGAGGACCATGCTGTAACAAGAGCAGGCCTCGTAGCGACGACTCAGGAACGACAAGTCCGGAGCTGCCGTACTCGTCACGTCCGACGTTTCAGCCCGAGGCGTGGGCTACCCCAACGTGACCCGCGTCATACAGCTCTGCGTCCCAACCAGCCCCGACCAGTACATCCACCGCATTGGCCGAACGGGACGTATCAGCAACGCCACGGGACGGGGAGACCTGGTTCCTCTGCCATTCGAAAACGTATATCCTGGTCGATTCCTCTCCGCGGTCCCTCTGCAGGAAATGAAGGCGGATAAAGTCTTGGAAGAGAACCTCGTTCTCGCCAGCAAGTTTGACTCGGATCCCAAGGCGTTCTTCCAGGGGCGTCGACCTTTCTCTTCCTCCAAGACCCTCAGGTCGGGGCCGATTCGATCGATTCCAAGCTGCCACACAAGCCTCGTCATAAAGGACACCTTGGACCGCTAGAGTCCCACAGAGAGGAGACAAGCTTTCGCCGCCACGGCTGGATTCCACATCGCCGTCGAGGACGACTTGCAGCTGTCTGGACCAAGGATGTACGAGCCGATTCTAGGACATGTATACTGAGATGTTTCGACGAGGAAGCTTCCGCACTTGGGCGACAGTATGAAGGGCATATTCAGTGATGGAAGTGGCGAGATCCTATCGGTGGAATGAGCGCGCGCGATCGTCACAAGAGACTCGGAGCAAGGCTGCCTTTGCTCTCTATATCCGAGACCGATGGAGGAAACCGATGAGCCGAAGGTTGCCATCGAGAGGCAATCGGTTGCTCTGGACGTGTGACGGAGGGAGGAGATTCCTACACCGCTCGTTCTTCCTCCCCTTCAACCGAATCAAACCCCGGAAAACTATTGGGAAACGCAGGAGGATTCGGTACGTTGGTTTTTGTGGCCTTCTATTTGTTTGTATATGAGCACGGATGGACTCACCTCTGGTCTATGCTGTCGCCCCAGGTTCTGCCAGCGAATCGGGTCACCGAACGCGTCACCGCTCCTTCCACCCTACTCCACACACAAGCGAAAAGCTCAGCTATACCAATTGAAAATCCCCTTCAAGTCGAGGCACCGGGACGAGGTCGGGTCTTCTCGCTTGATTCTTCGTTTCGGGAGCTGGTGTGCTGCTGGGCCTGGAGGGAAGCTGTTCCAACGATCCTCACGACGACCACCGACACCCCAGCAAGTTCCCAACCTCACTGTGTTGGATCTCTTCTTAAACAACGATCAGTTCCGCCCACTTTCGAAGGCATTATCCATTCATGTCGACCAACAAGTGGTGTGGGAATGTGGTCTTGGCGAGCCGAGTTAAAGGTCCCATTGCCTAGAGAATGAATTGGTGTAGTTGATTAGGCTATAACTGAATGCTGTAGAACATGTCTTGTGATTCTGCGCCTGTCATCCATCATTCCTTTCCTGCTGCTTCGTCTCCCTTTCAAACGCGTTGGTGGTCTCTCTCCAGCCCTGGCAAAGTTGTTGTTTGCAGAAGCCTTGGACAGGCTTGCTGCACTTACGTGGCCCTTGACCTGCTCGCTACTCCTAGGAATACGCTTCGCAATCATGAGATCTTTTTCTCGTGCGACGCAGCGAAAGCACGCGACGTGTGGCGTCAGGGCGGGAATTCTCAGGCACACCAATCTCGTTCGAAATTTCAAGCGGGCCAGAAATCGACGACGTGCTTAACAACATGAACCAGCAAGACTAATTCCACCCGACCACCTCCATCTCCTCCTCCCTCCTCCTCCCCCTCCTCCTCTTCATCCTTAGCAGGCGCATTCTCCTTTTATCATCATGGGCATCTGCACGTCGAAGAACGCCAGCCTCGCGCTTGGCCCTATCAGCGTCGACCCCCCCTCGCGTCGCGTTCACTCGTCAGGGTACCGCAGTGGCAGGTCAGTCCGCGGGTACTTTTATGACAGCGAGCATTTGGCTAATTCCTCTACTATTTTACCAGCACTTCGAGTAGCCAGCACTGCGACCCGCTTCGCATCGTCTTCCGCCGCTCGGACCTCCCCGCCCTTTGAGCCCCTCACCGCTGAAGAGGAAGAGGTCCTCGAGGCGGACGAAGCAATCGACGCTTCCGAGGCACCCATCCTTTTCAGCAGCATCAAGCATGCCATTCATCCCGAGACCTACACCGCACTCACAAAAGATCCTTTCAAGTACTATAACATGTCGCCCGTGCAAGCCGCCGTCCTCGACATGCTGCCCGACCTGGCCGCACCTTACAATCATCACGCCACACGGCCGGACGGTGGAACAAAAACCGCTCCCGTTCAGCACCGTGATCTGCTGGTCAAAGCCAAGACCGGAACCGGCAAGACCATTGCGGCCGCGGCAACCCTAAAAGCAGAGCAGGACTCTGGTATGAAAGGAGATAGAAGGCTATTAAGGAATGCTGAAGAATCCTATGCGCGCAAGAACGTTGGTACCCTCATCATCAGCCCAACCCGCGAACTCGCCATTCAAATCGCCGCCGAAGCCCTGAAGCTCACCAAGCATCACCAGCATGGCGTCCACCTCTCCGTGGGTGGAGAGAGCAAGGACCGACAGATCAGAGGGTTCGAGCGAGGAAGGAAGGACATCGTTGTTGCGACCCCAGGTCGGCTGCAGGACGTCCTGGACAGCGTCCCTGGCATCGTGGAGTCCTTAGAGAACATCAATACGGTTAGTTCCTGCCAAAACTTAGAAAAGGTCTCATACTGACTTTCTATCTTTTGCATTTAGCTTGTTCTGGACGAGGCTGATACTTTGCTCGACATGGGCTTCCGCGCCGACATTGAATCAATCCTCAAAGACCTTCCTGCGACGCCAAAACGCTAGACGTTCCTTTTCAGCGCCACCGTCTCCCCTGCAATTTGCGACATTGCTCGAAAATTTTTGGACAAGCACCACACGTTTATCAACTGCGTCGAGGAGCACAACCCCCCCAGTTCACGCCCACATCCCCCAATACGTCGGCGTCCTCCTCTCCGCATCTCAACAACTCACCCACATCCCGAACCTCATCACCCAAGACCAGCTGCAAAACCGCGGCGAGTCCAAAGTGATGATCTTCTGCACCACCGCCAAGATGACGGCTCTCCTCGCCGAGATGCTGAAAGACTTGAGGGCCAGCTTGCCCCCAACCGAGGACAATTTTGTACGAGCCCCACAGCGGGGTTACTCAAACCAAGAGGAGACTGCGTAGCGACGACTTTAGGAACGACAAGCCCGGAGCTGCCCTGCTCGTCACGTCCGACGTCTCAGGCCGAGCTGTGGATTACCCCAACATGACCCGCGTCATCCAGCTCGGCGTCCCGGCCAGCCCTGACTAGTACATTCACCGTGTTGGCCGAACGGGACCTGGCAGCAACACCACAGGACGAGGGGACCTGGTTCTTCTGCCATTCGAAACGGCGTATCCTCGTCGATGTCCCTCCGCGGGTGCCTCTGCAGGTGGATAAAGTCTTGGAGGAGAATCCCGTTCTCGCAAGCAAGTTCGACTCAGATCCCAAAGCGTTCTTCAAGGGCGCGTCGACCTTTCTCTTCTTCCGAGACCCTCGGGTCGTGGTGGCGGATTCGATCGATTCCAAGCCGCCGCACAAGCCCCACGGATCTTTCCCGAGGGTGCTCAGGGGCATCTTCAGCAGATGGACGACGTCCTCAAGGACACGTTGGACCGCCAGAGCCCCACGGAGAGGAGACAAGGTGTTCGCCGCCAACGACGACTTGCAGCTATCTGGACCCAGGATGTACGAGTCGATTCTAGGACATGTACTCGGGGATGTTTCGACGAGGAAGCTCCCGAATTGGGCGACAGGATGAAGGGCATGTTGGGATTCAACAAGAAGTCGTCGCCGATTAGGGCTCGGGAGCGGTCGAGGGATCGAGGTTTCACGCCGAGGGGTCGTCGGGACAACGAGTGGACGTTGTCTGCTCCCAGGCGGTTCGGCGAGCGCGGTGGCCGGTCTTTCGAAGATCGTCGACGGGATGACTTCAAGCCGTACAAGTGCCCTGAATCTCGTGGCAACTATGGCGGCGACCATGAAGGATCTGGTTATCAACGACGCGGCAGCAGTCGTTCGAGGAGCCAGTCCGACGGTGCTTCATACTACGAAGAATAAGGAAACAAAACGATGCTTCACGGTAGTTATTACGTCACGGATTTGCGTATTACTCCCTCTTCATCTTTAGACACCACTCGGGGCTATTCTGTAATTGATTTGTCCAATTTATCATCGTTCTAATCCCGGCAACGACCCAGAACCCAGGAAGCCCTCAATCTCACCAGGGCTGGATCTCTTCTTGAACGCGACGGGTCCCCCGTCCCACTTCGAATGCAACCTCGGTCCAGCTCATCAAAGTGGAAAAAAGCAGAGGTGTCTCAGAGGACGTTGGATGTTCACCGTTGGGCATTTTCCACGGCTAGACTTAGATCTGGCTAATTTTTGGTGGCCTCGTCCAATGCGCGGATAAAAGTGCGGAGATTCAACTCCGGCTCTGGGAGAGGGGGAGTATGCTGCCCAAGTTTAAGGTGAGTGGAAGAGTCGGGGAGGTCGGGGAGCCCAACATGACGGTGGTGACGTGCACGAGAATTGCTATGCGAGAGGGATTTTGAATGCTCGGGCAGAGATATCAGATTGGTGTACTCGAGAGCGAGTGAGCTTTGGGGTGGTTGATCATGTCGACCCCTGGTGCCGATAGTTCAGCGACGGCACCTAGCGCACTGATCACCGCCGCTAACACCGCAACAACTTTCTTACCCTGCTCACGCCCCGCTGTAGAATGTAATATTGCCCTGTCTCCGAATAAAAGGTATATACCTCCGCTGTAGCACATGAACTGTGAAGTAACGACTGGCGTAATAAGGCTTGCCGAGAACGATGTTTCGGAATCCTCTAACCAGTCCTTTTTGTCTTCCGGGGAAACTTTAATATACAGAGATCGTGTGACGTTCCATTGGTGCGATACATGTCAGCCGGTTGGCGGCTCGTACGCTCGGTATCACGTACATATGTGGTGTTCAGATGACAGAGAGGATCACTTGTGCTCACGGAGAGGACAAAGGCAAGCCACCGATAGTCCAGGAACAGGGACGGCGCACTGCCTTCCCTGGCCCGTGAGTAGATCGCAATCTGAAACGTATACAAGATTAGGTCCAGAGGTGAGTGGCTTCCATACGCTGCATTCTGGAATATAAAAGTTGAGTAAGAAGAAATCTACCTCGGTCTTGAAAGTGCGCCAACCATCTGGGGACGGCTTCCGCTCATCTCCCTCGACCACCAACCCTTAGAGCCTTCGCGATCTCAATCCCCGCTGTTATATTTCCTTTGACTGTATTCAACTGTCTCTAGCTGGACGTTCCATGGAGAAAGACCTGACCACTGGGCTCGCAGGTCGTTCAGACTCCTATGCCAAAGCTGTGAGCGATCCCCATGGATGAACTGCGGAAATGACTGCTGAAGTGGAAGCTTGTAGCGGGAGATTCTCAACGGGTTACCCACACAACGAATTGACCCAAGAAGAATCAAAACGACAGATATCAAACCGGCTGGAAGGGGCGGGCACGCTACCGTTGTCGTTGGAACTATCACTGGCATACCCCCTGAAGAAGTTCAGACCTGGATCACAGAAGAATTCTTGGAAGACCCCCTTGTAGCCAAATACGCAATAAAGAAGCTCGAATGGAACTGTGGTGACGCTGTTGAATCGGACAAGTTTTTCAAGGTACCCACACCTGCAAACTTTGCAAACCGCTGTTCTGACTGCCGCCTACCAGTTGTTCGTCAACGAGATCAGCATAATGGCGGAACTCTCCCACGATAACATTGTTAAACTGGTCGGCTTTGTCGAGGATGTGGAGAAGGGCGATGCTTGGATCGTTTTGCCTTGGGAAGCCAACGGAAACGTTCGAGAGTTTTTGCAGTTGGGGGAGTGGGACATCCCCGAGCGTCTCTCACTCGTGAGCCAGATTACATCATAATCAGCTCAAGGTTTCTGACCGGTCATTTGGTTAGATTCGAGATGTGGTTACAGGGGTGGAGTACTTACACACCAAACGTCCTCCAATTTGCCACGGCGACCTTAAGTCGGTGAGTTCGTCGATCTGTCCTTCCAAGGAACCCCCGAGCTAATCAACTTGCCACCCAGTTAAATATCCTGGTCAACTCATCTTACCATGCGGTGATCACAGACTTCGGATCGGCCCGGAAAAAAGCAAACGCGGAAACGATTGAGCACGATGCGTCGGAAGAACCTTGCTACGCGACTAGCGTTGACATCAGTAAAGACTCGAAATCCCCGCACGTCAAATTGAACTCACACACATGGGAGCTGACCTTAACGGGACCAGGCTTCTCCCTCCGATGGACTGCCCCTGAAGTGCTGAGAGACGAGGTTCAAGATTTACCCAGCGATATATGGGCTGTTGGGTGGATTTGTTGGGAAGTGAGTACGCTATCGGCGGAAGGCTGTTTCACAGAGTGTCTGATTATACATTCGGCTACTTCTAGATTGTCACGGGGAATGTACCCTATGCAGGGCTTGAGCAGGAAACGCCAATTGTAGTGCACGTCATGACAGGAAAATTACCAGAGATCCGGGAGCAAGACCAACTATCCCAGGTCCTCCAACTTTGTACTCTAATGTCGGATTGCTGGAGATTAAATCCCACAGAAAGGACAAGTGCTTCTAAGCTTCGGCGAACGCTTGACTTGATGGTTAGTCCTTTGACGGAGGAGTATGGGGTTAACTTCTAACTGGGAATTACATCAGCCAGCTATGGCACCTTCAGGGCTTAGCGTGGGTGATGAGAAGGTGCGCTCCGCCGAACTACTATTGCAGCTAGGCAATATGCATCGGCGACAGAATAACACGACGAACGCAGAGTCGAACTACCAGTCTGCTTTGAATGTTGCCTCTCAAACGCAGAATCTCGTGACTGAGGCGAGCGCGTTGGACGGTCTAGGAGAGATCTACCACTCTCAGTCGAGGTATCGGGAGGCAGAGGAGGTGTTTAACAAAGCGCACGAGATTCACTCTCGCATTGGCAATGACATTGGTACCGCGAACGCGTTGTATGGTCTGGGAAAGACCTACCGTACCCAGTCGAGGTATCGGGAGGCGGAGGAGGCGTTCAACAAAGCGAACAAGATTTCCTCTCGCATCGGCATTGACATTGGTACCGCGAACGCGTTGTTTGGTCTGGGAGAGATCTACGGCGCTCGGTCGAAGTATCAGGAGGCGGAGGAAGCGTTGAAGAAAGCGCACGAGATTCACTCTCGCATCGGCAATGACATGGGCACCGCGAACGCGTTGCATGGTCTGGGAGAGATCTACCGCAACCAGTCAAGGAATCGGGAGGCGGAGGAGGCATTTACGAAAGCGCACGAGATTCACTCTCGTATCGGCAACGACCTGGGGACCGCAAACGCGTTGCATGGTCTGGGAGTGATCTACCACACTCAGTCAAGGAATCTGGACGCGGACGAGGCTTTGAAGAAAGCGCACGAGATTCACTCTCGTATCGGCAACGACCTGGGCACCGCGAACGCGTTGAGTGATCTGGGAGAGATCTACCGCGCTCAGTCGAGGGGTGGGGAGGCAGAGGTGGCGTTCAAAAAAGCGCACGAGATTCACTCTCGTATTGGTGATGACCTGGGCACCGCGAACGCGTTGCGAGGTCTCGGACAGCTCCACCTCCTTCAACATAGGAACCAGGAGGCAGAGAACTGCCTCACACAAGCACAGCACATATACTCTTTTATTCGCAATGATATGGGAACTGGGAACACCCTTAGATGCCTAGCAATACTATTCAGCGAGCGGGGTCAATCCGAGGAAGCCCAATCATTGTTATGTCAAGCTCTTTCAGCATACAATCGCGCAGGTTCATCCTTTAGCCAAGCACAGACACTGCCCCTTCTCGCTGCAGTCTACCTAATTAGAGACAATTTTCTTGGGGTAGAGGAATCTCTCCATGAAGCTCTTATAATTGGTATCCAGCTCAACGACGACAAGCTTCAGGCGTATCCTCTGGAACTTTTGTCAGGGATATTCAGTTCCGACTCAAAGTACAGCGCGACCTTGGCGGCCCCACTCCACGCTGAAGGTGCATGTGGGCGAGCGGGTGATGACCATATTATCCGCGGAGCGGCTCTCCACGACAAGGGGAAAGCGTTCCTCGCTCAAAGCAAGTACGGCCAGGCCGAGGAGGCTTATTCACTTGCCCAGAATATATTCTCCCGGGCGGGTGACCGCCGCGGCGAAGCATCCGCATTGCGCAGTCTTGGCACCTTGTACACCCTTCAAAGACGGTTGGACTGGGCTACAAATCGTTTCGCTCAAGCACGCAGCACTTCGGTCGCTATTTCCGACTGCGATGGTGAACTGATGGCTCTGGGGTGTTTGATGGGAGTACGGCTTCTCCAAAGCAAGTGTGCAGGATTGAGGTCATATTGTGTGGAGGCCCTCAAGATTTACGACCGAACACAGTGGTCCGGGAGCAAGGTTTCTTCCGCTCCCCCAGGAGATGGTGTCACGACCAGTTAATCGCCCTGTGTTCCTATCTTAACGAATGCAGGCCAAGTGAGTACTTATTCACAAGACATCAGGATAGAGGTGACACGCTCATCCTTGGGGCCGTCATTTTCAGGCTATTGCTCAGTGGGCCAATAGATCTCAACCAATCATATTGTAGTTAGTTTCACCTTTCTATGTACTCGTAGACGGCGCTTCATTTTTATGTGAACCTCCTTCTCCGTTTGTCCCTCAGTCTCTACCGTCTCTTGTTGAACCTTTCATTGCCCGTGGTCCGTTGCTTTTGCGTGACTTACTTGTATCACACTACCTTTCCCATACTGGAAAATACCGAATCTCGATCAAACAATCATATGGATGTTCGCGGTCTGCTAGGGATCTCCGCGTAATCGGGTGCCAGCCGCGGATAAGGCCGCCAGACTTGGGTTACAGTAATGCAGCCTTCGACCTGGTCACTTTACCCCATGCCGAAATATAACGCTAACACTTAAAAAGGTACATGATGTGGGAGTAAAGAGTCAAACGAGAGCTTCCATAGATCAAGCCAAGCCGGAGGGTCGGGAGTTAACCTTCGGACGGCTCGGTATCACAATGGATTCCCTGGTTAATGCGAGATCTCCTCAACTTCCTTGCCCTCGAATACAGATTATTATGTCTGGAATATCCTCCTAATTTAATATCCATGCTCACCTTGTTATCGATTTCAGACCCGTGTGTATTCTACAGTACCTTGTGCCCCCGAGGATTCGGCACCTCTAGAATACCCACCGGACTGCGAACGCCCCAATCCCAGCACCCAAATTCACCTCGAGACAATAGCATTACATTATGGCCAAAGAACTGGGCAATGAATTTGCACACGAAGAAAACTCGATGCAGGTCGAGCTTATATAGAGCCGTGTTGGGCTTACCGTAAACCTCGGCTCCACGACCTCTGCCGACCAACGAAGCAGACCTACGTGACAGGGGCGTAGCGATCAATCCGCTGCGACCCGAACTAAGCTGCGAGCTGCCCAGACTACCCATGATGTAATCCCACAGCGAAAACCGCGTGTTCGGGTGTCGGAGAACATCCAACGTCGCGTCTGATCAGCTTGTCGAACCCGCGTGGTCAGTCAACCTTGATTATCGCCTTGCCCGTAAATTAGTCGATGAACTGCTCTAGTTATGGGAAGGGACCCGAGTGAAGGGGATCAAGTTGGGGAGTTGTTAGGTCATGCACACAAGGACTCTACTCAGATTCGGAAGCGAGGTTGTCGGGGTGATAAAACACGGAGTCTCATGTTCAAGGCCACAGTAGGCAGGGAAGGTTCTGGATTGATGCCCGTATGTGTTAGCTCACATAATACACTACAATACATTCCCAAACTTCAAGGTTTGCCAGCTCCCGGTGGTGGAATGTGGCGCGGCCCTTTGTTTGCTTCCCATTGGACGTGCGTGCCTGAATCTCGACTCAAACTTGACCATTCAGACATGGTCTTCCCGGACACACCACTTTCCTTGCCCCATTCTTTCGACATCGAACCGCTTACTTGATCACCTCCAATGGCTGCCACTGCGATGTGCACCATCAACACGACGTGATGCAAACCAGTCTCGCCCCAAAAATCAAACCCGGCTGTTCACCCGCCCTAATAGTATCGCAGGTCAGTCTCCGGGTGTTTTTTTGTGGCCCCAAGCATCCGGCTAACTCCTCTAATATCCTACCAGCACTTCGACCAGCATTTCAAGTCAGGCCAGAAATCGACGACGCGCTCAAGAACATTAACAGCAAGACTACCCGACTCACCTCCATCTCCTCTCTCCTCCTCACCCTCCTCCTCTTGATCTTCAGCAGGCGCATTCGCCTTTTATCATCATGAGCGTCTGCGCACGTCTAAGAACGCCAGCCTCGCGCTTGGCCCTATCAGCGTCGACCTCCGCTCGCGTCGCGTTCACCCGCTAGGGTATCGCAGGTCAGTCCCCGGGTACTTTTATGACAGCGAGCATGAGGCTAACTCCTCTACTGTTTTACCAGCACTTCGAGTAGCCAGCACTGCGACCCGATTCGCATCGTCTTCCGCCGCTCGGACCTCCCGGCCCTTTGAGCCCCTCACCGCTGAAGAGGAAGAGGTCCTCAAGGCGGACGAAGCAATCGACGCTTCCGAGGCACCCATCCCTTTCAGCAGCATCAAGCACGCCATTCACCCGGACACCTACACAGCTCTTACCAAAGATCCTTTCAAGTACCATACTATTCTCCCGTGCAAGCCGCCGTCCTCGACATGCTGCCCGACCTGGCCGCACCTTACAACCGTCACGCCACGCGACCGGACGGTGAAACAAAAACTACTCCCGTTCAGCACCGAGATTTGCTCGTCAAAGCCAAGACCGGAACCGGCAAGACCATTGCGTTCTTGGTCCCTGCCATCGAGGCCCGCTTGAACGCGTTGGCTGCGGCGACTCTAAAAGCAGAGCAGGACTCTGGTATGAAAGGAGATAGAAGGCTATTAAGAAATGCCGAAGAATCCTATGCGCGCAAGAACGTTGGCACCCTCATCATCAGCCCGACCCGCGAACTCGCCATTCAAATCGCTGCCGAAGCCCTGAAGCTAACCAAGCATCACCAGCATGGCGTCCACCTCTTCGTGGGTGGAGAGAGCAAGGACCGACAAATCAGAGGGTTCGAGCGAGGAAGGAAGGACATCGTTGTTGCGACTCCGGGTCGTTTGCAGGACGTCATGGACAGCGTCCCCGGCATCGTGGAGTCTTTAGAGAACATCAATACGGTTAGTTCCTGCCGGAACTTAGAAAAAGTCTCATACTGACTTTCTATCTCTTGCATTTAGCTTGTTCTGGACGAGGCTGATACTTTGCTCGACATGGGCTTCCGCGCCGACATTGAATCAATCCTCAAAGACCTTCCTGCGACGCCAAAACGCCAGACGTTCCTTTTCAGCGCCACCGTCTCCCCTGCAATTCGCGACATTGCTCGAAAATCTTTGGCCAAGCACCACACTTTCATCAACTGCGTCAAGGAGGACGACTCGCCAGTTCACGCCCACATCCCTCAATACGTCACCGTCCTCCCCTCCGCAACTCAACAACTCCCCCATATCCTGAACCTCATCACCCAAGACCAGCTGCAAAACCCGGGCAAATCGAAAGTGATGATCTTCTGCAACACCGCCAAAATGACGGCTCTCCTCGCCGAGATGCTGAAAGACTTGAAGGCCAGCTTGCCCCAACCGAGGACCATGCTTTACGAGCTGCACAGTGGGGTTACTCAAAATAAGAGGAGGCTGCGTAGCGACGACTTCAGGAACGACAAGTCTGGAGCAGCCGTGCTCGTCACGTCCGACGTCTCAGCCCGAGGTGTGGATTACCCTAACGTCACCCGCGTCATCCAGCTCGGCGTCCCAGCCAGCCCCGACCAGTACATCCACCGTGTTGGCCGAACGGGACGTGGCAGCAACACCACTGGACGAGGAGATCTGGTTCTTCTGCCGTTCGAAAAGGCTTATCCTGGTCGATGCCTCTCCGCGGTACCCCTGCAGGAAATGAAGGTGGATAAGGTGTTGGAAGAGAACCTCGTTCTCGCGAGCAAGTTCGACTCGGATCCCAAGGCCTTCTTCAAGGGCGTCGACCTTTCTCTTCCTCCAAGGACCCCGAGTCGTGGTGGCAGATTCGATCGCTTCCAGTCTGCCGCACAAGCTCCACGCATGTTCCCCAAGGATGCTCAGGGCCGTCTTCAGCAGATGTACGACGTAATCAGGGACACGTTAGACCGCCAGAGCCCCACGGAGAGGAGACAGGTGTTCGCCGCCACGGCTGGATTCTACATCGCCGTCAAGGACGACCTGCAGCTGTCCGGTCCCCGGATGTACGAGTCGATCCAAGACATGTATACGGGGATGTTCGACGAGGAAGCTCCTGAACTTGGTGACAGGATGAAAGGCATGTTGGGATTCAATAAGAAGTCGCCGCCGATTAGGGCGAGGGAGCGGTCGAGGGATCGGGGCTTCACGCCGAGGGGTCGTCGGGAGAACGAGTGGACGTCGTCTGCTCCCAGGCGGTTCGGCGAGCGCGGTGGCCGGTCTTTCGAAGATCGTCGACGGGATGACTTCAAACCGTACAAGCGTCGCGAACCTCGTGGCAACTTTGGCGGCGACCATGAAGGATCTGGTTATCAACGACGAGGCGGCAGTAGTCGTTCGAGGAACCAGTCAGACGGTCCTTCATACTACGAGGAATAAGGAAAAATGATAATTCACGGTAGTTATTACCTCTCGTATTGCGTGCTACTCCCTCTTTATCTTTAGACGCTACTCTGGGCTATTCTGTAATGATTTTTGTCTAATTTATCATCCTTTCGTGGGACTCCTCGACCCCGTTCTAATGCCGGAAACGACCCAGAAACCCAGGAAGCGCTCAATCTCACCAGGACTGGCCATGGGCTGGATCTCTTCTTGAACGCCGACGGCTCCCCGCCCCACTTTGAATGAAACCTCGGTCCAGCTCATCAAAGCCGGAAAATCGGGATCTCCCAGGAACCCCGGCCCAAGGAGGGAGAGTATGCTGCCAAGTTTAAGGCGGGGCGCCGAATGTGGAGCTGATGATGTGCGCGAAAGTCGCCATGCGGGAGCTCACACCCCGATGTAGAATGTAATGTGATGTCCTATTTCCAATAACCAGGTGTACACCTCCGCTCTAGCACCTGAACCGCGAAGTGGCGCGCATTAAATGTGGTGCAGTAAAACTCACCGAGAACAGTGTTTAGGAATCCTCTAACCGCAAACCAAGGGGAGCGGGGTGGTTTCCTTTTTCCAGAAAACGTTTGTGGACAGCTTTCTTCCATGCCGCGTTCGCAGGGTTCGCAGGTGTGACATTCTATTGGTAGGATGCATTACAGATGGCTTGCGGCTCTTCAGCTGGGTATCACGTCTGCGGTCTTTAGAAATAGATGGCGGAGGGGATCACATCAGAATACTGGACTGCGATAAGACCTGAATCGCCCCCACTGCCTGCAAGTCGAAGTTCATGATATCTGTGTGTTCGACTGTTATACCTCTAGCTATCCTCGTATTTCACCTCCGCGCCGCGGTTCCTCGTGTAGAAATAGGATATGTCGTCCGGCTTGCATGACGAGTTTCCGGGGCTCATCTTTGACTGCGGAATAGGCGCTAGTGGGGTATACGCATCGCTCAGCCGCGGGTGGTGAACAAGTCTGCTGTATGCAATTTCGGCCATCGATCCCCGAACAAACAGCGCAGGGTTGAACCATAGTCTTCCATGCACGACTTGTTTCTACAAAGCCACAGCACTTCTCTCCAACTCAAGTTTGGCGCCCGTGAACGTGGTACCACATTCCCTGGCGCGGGGAGCGGCCTTCAAAAGCCAATTCACTTGGGGAGTGGAATCAACCGGAAGCCGGTCGTGAAAACAGTGTCGCGGAGTGGTTTGGCAGCTGGCATCGGTTTAGCTGTGCGACCGCAATACCGCGAAATTGCCTCTTGGAGTAAATGAAAGAGGCTTTTCCTCGAATTACTTTCCCTCCTTTGAATGTTAGGGTTGAACGTGCCTTTCGGGGAAGCAATGCTCTCAACATTCGGGAATTGAGGAACACTCCACAGGACAGGTGCGAGGCGGCGTGCCATCGTTTTCCAATCTAGAACTCACGCGACTCCCTCCTGTATCCCTGTAGGATTGATTGCTGGGCTGGGTCAGCGTGCAAGCGGCTTGAACACCGCCGTAAGCAAAGTCGAACAACGCAATGCGTCCAATCAGAATGTTCTGGACGGTCCCCATCCTCTCTTGCCCATCGGGGAGCACCCCTTTGGACGGCAACCCCCTCTAATGGCCTTCTCAAAAACGAAACTTTGTTTTGGATTCCGGGAAACGAGGTCCCACCTTAGCAAAGCGGTTCACCGCGCAAACCGCTTCGGGTACGGGACCACAACGGAGATACTTCTCTACGAAATTCTGCGGCAGAAACGAAGTTGTGGGACAAGGAGCTGGAAGTGTTCCATACGTTGCATTCTGGAATATAAAAGCTGAGGGAGACGTCTACCTTGGTCTAGAGAGTGCGCCAACCTGCTACAGATCGCGTCCTCTGACCTTCCTTGACCAGCAACCTTCCAAACCTCCGCGATCATAATCCCCACCTCTACTTCTTTTCTCGACCATATTCAAGTGCATCTAGCTCGGCTTCGCATGGAGGACGACCTGACGCCCGACCTCGCGGATCGTCCAGACCCCTATGCCAAAGCTGTGAGGGATTCCCCTGGATGAACAGCAGAAATGACCACTGAAGCGTGAATTTGTAGCGGGAAATTCTCGACAGGTTACACACACACCGAATTGACCCAAGAAGAATCAAAACGATAGACAGCGAACCGGCTGGAAAGGGCGGGAAGGCTAGCGTTTTTGTTGGAACTCTCATTCCTCCTGAAGAGGTTCGGACCTGGCTCCCAGAACAACTCTTGAAATATCTTCTTGAAGCCAAATACGCAATAAAGAAGCTCAGATGGAATCATGGGGACGCCGATGAATCGGAAAAGTTTTTCAAGGTACCGGCTGTGCCTCCAAACTTTGCAACCCGCTGGTCTGACTGCAGCCTATTAGTTGTTCGTCAACGAGATCGTATAATGGCGGGGCTTTCCCACGATAACATTATGAAACTGGTCGGCTTTGTCGAGGATGTGGAGAAGGGTGATGCTTGGATCGTCTTGCCTTGGGAAGCCAACGGAAACGTTCGAGAGTTCTTGCAGTCGGGGGAGTGGGACATCCCTGAGCGTATCTCACTAGTGAGCCCGATTACGTCATCATAAAGCTCAAGGTCTCTGAACAGCATCGGGTTAGATTCAAGATGTGGTTAAAGGGGTGGAGTACTTACACACCAGACGTCCTCCAATCTGTCACGGCGACCTTAAGTCGGTGCGTTCGTCGAATTTTCCTTCCAAGACGCACACGGACTAATCAACTTGCCGCCTAGTTCAATATCCTGGTCAACTCATCTTACCATGCGGTGATCACAGACTTCGGGTCGGCCCGGAAACAAGCAAAAGCCGATATGATGAAGCCCGATGCTTCGGAAGGACCTTGCCATGCGACTAACGCCGACATCAATAAAGACTCGAGATCCCCGCACGTCGAATTAAACTCAAAGACACTGGAGCTTACCTTAACAGGGCTAGATTTCTCCCTCCGATGGACTGCCCCTGAAGTGCTGCGAACCGAGGCTCAGGATTTACCCAGCGACATATGGGCTGTTGGATGGTTTTGTTGGGAAGTGAGCATATGCATGTCATCGGCAGAAGGATGCTTTGCAAAGTGTCTGATAATACAGTTGGCTATTTGCAGATTGTCACAGGGAAGATACCCTTTGAAGAGCTTGAGCAGGAAGTGCCAATTGTTGTGCACGTTACCACGGGAAAATTACCAGAAATCCGGGGGCAAGCCCAACTGTCCCAGGTCCTCGAACTTTGTGGCCTAATATCGGACTGCTGGATATTGAACCCGACAAAAAGGACAGATGCTTCTAAGCTTCGGCGAACGCTTAGCTTGATGGTTAGTCCTTCCACGAAGACGTATGAGGTTAAATTCTGACTGGGAATTACATCAGCCCTCTATAGTACCTTCAGCTCTTAAAATGGGTGATGAGAAGGTTCGTTCCGCCGAACTGCTATTGCAGCTAGGCGAGATGTATCGGCGACAGAATGACACAACGAACGCAGAGTCACACTACCGGTCTGCTTTGAAGGCTGCCTCTAGAACGCAAAATGTGCGGACTGAGGCGGATGCGTTGAATGGTCTGGGAGAGATCTACCGCGCAAGGTCGAGGTATCGGGAGGCGGAGGAGCCGTTGAAGAAAGCGTACGAGATTCATTCTCGTATCGGCAACGACCCGGGGACCGCGAACGCGTTGCTATGTCTGGGATCGATCTACCGCGCTCAGTCGAGGTATCAGGAGGCGGAGGAGGCGTTCAAGAAAGCGCACGAGATTCACTCTCGTATCGGCCACAACGTGGGTACCGCGACCGCGTTGGATGGTCTGGGATCGATCTACAGCGCTCAGTCGAGGGATCGGGAGGCGGAGGAGGCCTTGAAGAAAGCGCACGAGATTCACTCTCGTATCGGCGACCACACGGGGACCGCGAACGCGTTGGGACGTCTGGGAGAGATCTACCGCCTTCAGTCGAGGAATCGGGAGGCGGAGGAGGCGTTGCAGAAAGCGCACGAGATTCAGTCTCGCATCGGCAACCACATGGGTACCGGGAACGCGTTGCATAGTCTGGGAGAGATCTACCGCGCTCAGTCGAGGAATCGGGAGGCGGAGGAGGCCTTGAAGAAAGCGCAAGAGATTCACTCTCGTATCGGCGACGACATCGGGAACGCGAACGCGTTGCTATGTCTCGGAGACCTCCACCGCACTCAATCTCGAGACCAGGAGGCGGAATCATGTCTCACAAAGGCACAGCACATCTACCTTCTCATTGGCGATGATCTGGGAACTGGGAATACCCTTCAAAGCCTAGGAATACTACTCAACGAGCGGGGTCAACACGACAAAGCCCAATCATTGTTCTGCCAATCGCTTTCAGCATACGATCGCGGGGGCTCATCTTTTAGTCGAGCACAGACGCTTCCCCGTCTCGCTGCAACCTACCTAACTCAAGGAAATTTTGTTGAGGCAGAGGAATGCCTCACTGAAGCTCTTATCATTGGCATCCAGCTCGACCACGACAGGCTTCAGGCGCGTCCTTTGGCACGTTTGTCCCGCATATTTAGTTCCGGGTCAAAGTACAGCGTGACTTTAGCAGCGCCACTCCACGCTAGAGTTGCATGTAGGCAAACGGGTGATGATGATATTCTTCGCGGAGCGGCTCTCCATGACCACGGAAAAGCGTTCCTCGTTCAGAGCAAGTACGGCCAGGCCGAGGACGCTTATTCCCTTTCAAGGGCGTTATTCTCCCGCGCGGGCGACGCCCGTGGCGAAGCATCCGCGTTGCGTAGCCTTGGTACCTTGTACACCCTTCAAGGCCAGTTCGAATTGGCGGCAAACCGTTTCGCTCGAGCACGCAGCACTTCCGTCGCTATTTCCGACTACGATGGTGAGCTGATGGCTCTAGGCTGCTTGATGGGAGCATGCCT
Organism: Tulasnella sp. 417; assembly: GCA_019633465.1. Lineage (NCBI taxonomy): Eukaryota > Fungi > Basidiomycota > Agaricomycetes > Cantharellales > Tulasnellaceae > Tulasnella > Tulasnella sp. 417. The sequence goes on along the minus strand of WSTY01000422.1, from coordinate 102 downwards.
TCTCCAAAGCAATATTGCAGGATTGAAGTCATATTGTCGAGAGGCTCTCAAGATTTACGACCGCACCCAGTGGTCTGGGAGCAAGGTTCCTTCCGCTCGGCC
>WSTY01000420.1:0-19422 GCA_019633465.1 Tulasnella sp. 417 | reverse complement strand
CCCCCCCCCCCAAAAAAAAAAATTGAACAAGACTAAGAGGGAGAAGATACAAATGTACAAGCGAGAAGAGATCATCGGTAGAGGGGTATCCGAGCGCCTTTCATCATGATCGACGCACACTGTATGAGAAAACAGTCAAGCCATTCGTTGCCTCTTATGCTGAACAACTGGGCCGCTGTCATCCACGTCCATTCTCGAAACTAGATGACTCATGCCGAGCATTGATGCCGGCGTCTGCCCTACCGACGAGCTCGGTTCATGCAAGACCACTGGAGTGTGAGAACTGTGCATCTGCCTTATGGCTTGCTCGCTCGTGCTTCTGGGTATCGGTCTCACGTCGGTGAGGTGACCTTGTCCGACCGAGGAGTGGTATCCGATTGCGACTTGCTGTTGGTATTATTCGAGTGAACCGGGACTTCGAGGCGACAGCGACGACCTTTCAGCGGAGCATTGGACCAGCATTGACGCTGCTTCGTCTTGCGTTAACGGCGTGCCTCTTCGTTTGGGGAACAACGAGGCGGGGAGGCGGAGCGTCGGTGGTGGAGCGTCGGTGGTGGAGCGATGGGCTGTTGGGGACGCGAACGTCCAGAGTCAGGCGGGGACATAGGAAAGTCAAGATAAGGCGACGTTTGCACCTGTGAACTGCCTGAAGACGACGTGGATAGGAACGAGGATATGGGTGGCAGACGGATGGACGACCGCCTTGAGGAGGAAGACGACGCTACCGACGGAGGGCCTCGTGGTCTGGATGGATCCATATCCTGATCTTCGTCCGCATTGTCCTCGTCATCGGCAAGCTCTTAAACCTCTCCCTCTTCGTCGCGTCGATGCTTGGAAGACGACCGCGAAGGTGCTGCGCTTCGTTGTGCGTTTTCGCTTGCTGCTGCCCTCAGGGTCCCCATTCTGGCCCTCAAGCTCTTACACCCTCTGCTTCAGCTTTGTAAGATATATCACGGTCTGCTCTAGGATCTCGAGCAACCGAAAGTTTGCCTTGACCCTTGGTAGATGAATTGGTGATAAGGGTAATGTCAATGTCAAGCCAGTGGCATTGTAGTGGTTCATTTCCTGGCAGTTCACCTGGGCTTCTACGCCAAATGCACGTTGTTTGTCTTGTAACTAGCAGTGGCCTGACCCAACGGCCTTCCGCAACTCCAGTTCGTGTTCAGGGCACTGTTTCAAGTGCGACCGTCAGTCAAAGTCCGTCCTCCAGCAACAAACTCCTGGCCCAAAGCCCGCTCCCGGAGGATAGCTTCAGCCAACTTGCCATTTTTCCCCGCCATTGTATCCCTGAGCTTCAGTTGTTGGCTGTGTTTATCTCGTTGGGGAATTGATTAACCGTTGCTGCGGCTTGAATAGCAAGTTAGCCACGAGTCAACACCTTCTTCTGGTTTTTGCTAGCAGGCTTGGTGGCATTTGGCGGTTGCTTGGTAAGATTGGTGGACATGGTATAGGGTTTGGGGGTTCATGAGAATGCGGAGTGGAATCAAGGATTTGGGTGGAGATAATGGGGTGCAGGAGGTAATGGTAGAGGTCAAAAAACGGTCGCATTGTGAAGTTGGCATAACAGAACAGGTGGTCGAGATGCGGGCGGTATCGAGCGGAGAGTTGCGGAGTGGCGAAGCGTTCAGTTTGGGTCCAAAGTTCTCCAAACGGATGCCGTGTCGACGGTGTCGGCGTGTCCAGTCAAAAATCTCACATGGACAACTGAAACCAAATGGCGGTCATGAGTTCGACTCCCCCAGAGACGCGGCGCAAGCCAGTGTAGTTCACCATAGTTTAGTCGAGTTCAGCAATGTTCAACAAGCCTTTAGCGGAGTTCAGCGTCCCTCCGGTGAACTTCACCATTACTGCGATGGGCTAGCGTCGAAGTTCGTCGAATTTTCCGACTCCAGGGCTACAACTCAACATTGGACGAGAGACTCGCCCACCTTGACCTACTCGCCCTCTAATCCGTCGCCCGAGGTGCTAGATCCATAGTTCACCTCCCGATTGGATGGTGGCCCCTGGTGGAACTGTGGTCGGAAGACCCTTGGGGAATTGGAATCGGACCCGGCGACCTCGGTGGCTGTCAGCAAGTCCCGGTTGGATTACAGCAGGCTTTCTCTTCCCGCCAAGGGAGTCGATTATTGCAACCAAAACTTAAATTATAAGCGAACATCTATGAGAATGCGATATACGAGACTCGGGACTCCGTCGTTGTAGCCGCAATGATTAGTAAGGGCGGATACCTAAGGATATAGATGTACAATAAATTCTGCACCGGGGATCGCGTCAGGTGATGTCTCGTGGGGGGTGTGCAGGTATTAGTAGCCGGAGTCTTGCCATGACGTCAAAGGTTAGATCTGGAGGCCGCCTCGCTGGAGACGATGAGATTGGAGGAAGGAGGGGGAGGTAATACATTTGGGGGGTAGGAATTGGTTCTCTCCCATGTGTGGGAACTGTCGTGTCCACGACCCGATCGGGAAACAAAAAGTCAAGAACCCCCCCGGCACGAGGCCACACCCCTGTTTGTCGTTATAGGCGCTGACCCAAGAAACCCGGCCCACGGGCAATGAGGGAGGTGGCAGTGGTCCCACTTTGCTTGGACCGATCCAGTGGCCAATCAGATGCTGGATCCACCTTAGCGAATAACCTTCCCGACAACGCGCTGAGTGGCAAGGGGAGAACAGAGAAAGCAGCACTTGGGCTCAAAATGCAAACATCGGTCTTGTATTTATTCAAGGGAGTTACAGAGCAAGTTCTTCACGAAAGCCCTTTCCCCTAATTTCAACCCTCTCCTTTACTTCCCATGCCTCCCGGTCGCTCGCAGGTCGTACACCTTTCGAGGTCCTCCGGTAGGGGCATGCCGGCCCCGAAGCAATTGCAACGGCAAGAACCTCTTTCGGTTCCTAGCATCAGCGACCCCGCGTTTCAGAAGAAAAGAGGCGTGAAGGATATGATATGGTTTATTGCGTGAGTGCTTTCGACGGTATGCTCGCCCCGTCACCGAGGAATCTATTCACGTGATCACGATCCATTAACGTCAGCTGTTCGTAGAGGTGCATTGCGGCACGAGAAACCACAGCTGCTGACAGTCCCGCAAATATGCGCATCCATTGAGAACCACCAGCGGTGGAGGATACTGGAGTGTAGAGGCAAGAATAAGAGAGTCGCTGCACAGGTAGAGAAATTATATTTCCTCATCTCATCCTATATGAGTAAAATTGACTCACACATCCTAGCGCAATATACAATGGATCCTGTCAAGATCCCCAGCGTTCGAGCACGACGGTTCCGGCCGCTGGCGCCTGACCGGTCGGCCTCTTGTTCGGACAGCCGACATGTTAGCAAGTCTGGCAAGTGAGCCGCTACAGGTGATGACAAAGGGAGAGGTTGAAGCATATTTGTAAGTCTTTTGGGGAGATTTTCGTCTCCAACAACTGATACGTGCGGAAGAGAATGGGCGGACCAACTGTTCGCACCGTTCCAAAGCTCCGATGTCGGGGATTCGTCGAGATCCTCTGTGCTTCCGGAACTACAGAATCGACAGAGCTTTGAAGTAGCTATAAGCCATGTGGGTGATGCCTTCGAGGTTGGCGAGTTCCATAGAGACTTGTCGCTCTGGCAAGCTGACGACATCGCACCCAGTTTCCCGCGCTCGACTTGAGGTTGGCCCTTACCTGCCACTCAGGCAGCCTTACATAGGAAATAAAGGCTTTCAGAATTAGGGCGAAACGGTGGGCAGAAAAAAATGAACTGGTTATTAACTGTGGTTAGGGGGGGGGGCTGTTTCTTGAGTGGGGATGACGGTTGTCACTGAAAGCACCGTAAAACGGTGCTTAGTTCCACTCGTCGACTTGATAGTGTGGGTCGATGTACATTAGGATATCCGTTTTTGACATCTCTCTCCGGGCCAATGTCACCTTGTAGATATTGATCGTGATGTTCGTTGGGGAGTGACTGGAAGCGAATGGAGTGAACACGCAGGAAGTCACTCTCACGGTTTATTAGTCCACGACACGCCATTGAAGCAAATTTAAAGCGTAGCTTCGGCCTCACGGAACCTGCAAGGTACTCTACACTACTTTCATTACTCTATTAGGATATTTCAACAAAATGAACACAGTAACGTAAATGAACAGCGTTTCTAATAACATTTTAGAGTCTAGCAAGCGTCCGACCGAAACAGGGAACCTTTTTAACCCCCCGGTTCCCTCCGACAGGAAAAGGCCGCAGAATGAAAAACAAAAATCCCCGAAAATTGAACAAGACTAAGAGGAGAAAACAAGAGCTAATGTACAATGAAGAAGAGATGATGGGTAGAGGGTATCCGAGCGCCTTTCATCAAGAACGACGCACTCTGTATTGAGAAAACAGTTAAGCCATTCGTTGCCTCTTATGCCGAACCACTGGGTCGCTGTCATCCACGTCCATTCTCGAAACTAGGTGACTCATGCCGAGCATCGATGCGGGTGTCTGCCCCACCGACGAGCTCGGCTCGTGCAAGACCACTGGAGTGTGAGAACCGTGCATCTGTCTTATGGCTTGCTCGCTTGTGCTTCGTGGTATGGGTCTCACGTCGGTGAGGTGTCCTTGTTCGACCGAGGAGTGGTACCCGATGGCGAGTTGCTGTTGGTAGTGCTCGAGGGAACCGGGACTTCGAGGCGACAGCGACGACCTTTCAGCGGAGAATTGGACTAGCATTGACGCTGCTTCGTCTTGCGTTAACGGCGTGCCTCGTCGTTTGGGGAACAGCGAGGCGGGGAGACGGAGGGTCGGTGGTGGAGCGATGGGCTGTTGGGGACGCGAACGTCCAGAGTCAGGCGGGGACATAGGAAAGTCAAGATAAGGCAAGGTTTGCACCTGTGAACTGCCCGAAGACGATGTGGAGAGGAACGAGGAGATTGGTGGGAGGCGGATGGACGACCGCCTCGACGTGGAGGACGACGCTACCGACGGAGGGCCTCGTGGTCTGGATGGATCCATATCCTGATCTTCGTCCGCATTGTCCTCGTCATCGGCAAGCTCGTCGTCGTCGTAAACCTCTCCCTCTTCGTCCCGTCGATGCTTGGAAGACGATCGTGAAGGTGCTGCGCTTCGTTGTGCGTTCGGCGTGATGCTACCCTCAGGGTCCCCATTCTGCCCCTCAAGCTCTTGGACCCTCTGCTTCAGTTTTGTGAGATATATCACGGTTCGTTCTAGGATCTCGAGCTTGAACACCTTCTCTTGGTTGCCCTTCTTGTCGGGACCCTCGGCCGACTCGTCATATGGCACGAGCTCCCGTAGACTGGACAGGGCATCGTTGATCTTCTCCCGCCTGAGCTTCTCTATGCGAGAGTGATTCGACTTGCGGGCGGCCTCACGTGCGCTGCGGGAGACGGCGTTGGTCGAGCCCGGCTTCGACCGCGGCGAGGTGGTGGGTGGAGGCGCTGGGTGTCACCGGTGGACTTGTCGATCAAGTGGTTGAAGAAGATGCTAAGGGAGTTGCCGCTGGAGCAAGGTTTTGGAGGAGTTTCTTGGGAGGAGGGACACGACGGGCTGCATTGGGATGAAAGGGAGCCGCGTCAGCTTTGAGGGATGCAATATCCTGATCGCGTACAGTCAATCACGTTGCGTCTGGAGGCATCGGTGGCGTCCCGGCGGCCTTGTCCAAGCAAGAAAGGCGTCGAGTAGTTCGTCTGGCGGAGTCATGGATGTTGAGGGCGTTCTTGGAGCAAGCAAGGTAAACATGGCGTTGCTGGCTTGCACGGCGTTTTAGCATCTGGCAGGGACCGACCAGCTAATTGAGTTCAGGGAGGAATGCAAGGTTACGTCATCAATCCCAACAGATTCCGGGCACTCGGGTCTATGAAATAGTATTCAACTTGGGACATCACTGTGGTTTCCAATACAATGTGAATACAATGTGAATGCACGCCTCGCATTTGGTGACGTGTGGGTCCTTTGCTCGACCCGACTCAACGGGATGCTTCTCAACCACTACTCAGATAGCGTTTGCGTGTGCCCTTAAGAGCGTGCACGGTGCTATCCGAGATCGTTCCACTCACCTACGGTAACGACGCCAATCTTGGCCGAGACTCTCCCGGACTTGTCAAACTCACCACCTGACGCGCTGAACCCACCAGTTCTACTCCTAATCGGAAAGGGTCTGCCAGTAAATTGCTAGAACAGTGGCCTAATGTCAAAACCCCTTAGCATCAATGGTGAACCATGTCGCATGCGGGGCGGTTGACGGCGAGCTACTCTCAGAGGGTATATGGCGAGCTGCTCTTGGAGGGTAGCCGGATAAGCCATGAAAGGGTTGCCGACATTGCCTTGTGGTTTGATGGTGGCCTCGACAGAGCTTGGGACAATTGAGGGTCCTGTAATAGATGGCCCCAGCCACCGCAGGGATTCGATTCCCAGCCTAGAATGTACTAAATGTCGTCATCGATCTGTGATGACCACTTTTTTTGCAAACTGCAGCAACGGATTCTCAGTCAAATTTATCTCATGCTCAGGGCTGGTCGCTTATCACCCCATTTTTTGGTTGGAATTATCAACCACGGTGCCAGGAAGGGACGAGGCAGCTGCAAACCGAAAGTCCTTTACCGTCAGAAAAGTTATGGGCAACCCTATAGGGGTGACATAAGTACAGATAGTTAGGTCAGTTTAGAGGATTCGAATAAAACGAATAAAATGTGGGTGCGGGACCATATGCACCGCGAAGTGAAAGAGAGGGGTCTGATGGGCTGACGCAAGCGGATCAGGCGTCTTCAAAAACATCCACCCTGGGAACCCCGACGTTCGCCACGACCCTTACCTACCTACCCTGCCTCCGGGGCCTCATGTGAAGTGGTTTGAACTGTCTGAACAACACCATACAACATTGAGCGCATTTACGAAAGCCGCTGCAGTTCAGCACTTTGAGCTATTGGGAGCAGCCGATGACCGTCTCAAGCTTGTCCGCCAGCGTGCCGTTGACTTTTCACTCAATTACGCAGCGACCGGGGGTTCTGTGTCCACCTCAGGAGAGTTGGGTGTGATAGAAGAAATGTGCCAAAGTCATTGGGATCTCAGGACCTCGTCCGCCAAGCTCGCTGGGTCCCTCAGCGGTCGCAGGACGCGGCATTATCGGAAGCGTCCACCTGGGCCTATAAGTTATCTAGGAACCTAAACAAATCGTATCCGAAGACATGACCTCCAGAACGATAGTCTTGCCAGTGAGCATCTTGATGGAGGACAAGCTGTTGCAACCCTTAATTGGCGAGGATCTGGAGCCGGCAGCGCATCAAGCCACCAGGTTCAGACCTGATTGATGGTTACAAGGAAGCAGCACGTAGCCCCAGGATCAACAGTGCCCTGCCCAGGGAGTATTTCCAGATTTTCGCGAGCGAAAACGGTGACGGAAAGGGCGAATTTTCGCTCGATAGACGGAGGGTGTTGAAGTTGGCGAAAATGGCACCCGGTTTAGCAATGGCGGAAAGGCTGCAGACAATCGAGACGAGTCGCCGCTCAGTCGCATGTGGCCGCTTGTTTTTGCTACCCCTTTCACGGCTTGTTTTTGACAAGGCAAAAACGACACCCCAGTTTTTGCCGCAATTTCTGCTGAATCAAAGGCCAACCAGAATGCGGGTCGCAATATTATTGTTTCCGCAAGATTCCTGCCAGTGGATATCCCCTCCAACACGAGTCTGTACCCTTCCGCCCTCTTTGGGCGATGTATTGCCACCAATCTGTGGTTTTGATCCCCTGCAGGCACAAAGCTGCGGGTCAGGTACTGGAGCCGAAGAGGGAAGTTCTCCGGCATCCGCCCAAAGGGGCATTAGACATCCAACGAGCCTGGCGAGCGAGGGCTGGTGCGGGGCAGCTCGTCCAATCAATCGAGGATTGAAGTGAGCCGCCGGGTTCCACAGATTGGACGGTGGCCAGTTCTGAGAGTTGATTGTACGCTGTGCAAAGGATCCCGTCGTGGGGGTGTATCCTTTGGAAGTTTAGAGACGAAGACCCTCAGCTGTGATCACTAAGACCCGCCTCGAGCATAAAGATCGCCGGGGGCCGAACAGGTTATTTTAGTATTATTTATTAATTTTAATTTTAATTTTTCATTTGACAAATATGTCGGGGCGCAATGCGTGACAAGGGATCAGGGCGGTATGTGCACCAGGGAGTAGAGTCGCCGAGAAATAAAGTCAAAAAACGGTATTTCACGCATATACGTAGAATACCGATAAAATAACTGCTGCCTCTGACGAAGGCAACGACGACAAGAAGTATCGACCTCGACGAGCACGCTCTCGGAGTCTCTGGTAAGGTTGAGGGAAAGCTCAGGATGCTTGAGGTGAGAAATGGGATCGCACCCTTCAGAAACGGTGTTGCACTGTCTTTGCCGGGGGCGGATTTAAGCATAAGTGAGAGATAAGTGAGGTGTTGTGGTGCATAAGTGGTTTGGCTGCGTCATTTTAACGCCATTTTAACGCATTTTACGCGGCTTTACGGACATATGTGCGGTCGAGACTGAGATTTCCCTCACCCCCCGCGCCAGCAACACAACCAACACAACTGACGCAACCAAGGCTCCCAACAGGGCAGCATTCACTCGGACGTTTTCCCCTCTTACTACACCTAGTCCGACATCGCCCGGCCATTCGGCACTCGTCGCCGCCCGTCGTCACAGTCACCCGATCACAGCCCCAGTCGCGCAAGCGCTCAATCGCATTCTCCGATTGCTTTCATCCTCAACGGTCTCGCATGCCCTTGACGTGCCAAATCGGCACTGTTTCTAGTAGCATGCCCACCGGTCTCAGCACCAAACGGTACGTCCTAATATCCATTTACGTCTGTCTCTGTAGATCCACCACCTCCCCTCCGACCTTCGCTTACCGCAAGCTGAACTGTACTGACCCGCTTGCTCTTTCTTTCTTTTTTGGTATTCAGGTTCGTTTTCAACCCGACCATCATGTTTGCTTCAAGCTCGGGGAAGACTTAAGCGACCTCGACGTCATTGCCAGTGGGATTCACGGCGGATTACCTTGGGTGGCGAGATTGGAGGCCCGCCGCCTCAGCCACGACCTCAGAATCGGCAGCAGCAGAAGCATACCAAGGTCCGTGGCCTTGATTTTCCTGAGTCACCAACTTGGCATTTACCTGATGACTCCCCTCGCGCTATTGCTTCCATTTCGCTCCCTGAATTCGGTTCTTGACTTCCTTCCGACCTGCACGCGACTCCTCTCGCTCCGAACCCGTCCTCCGTGGTCACGGCATCTCAAAACCGTCTCAATTTGCTACGCCGGACGCATCACATCACAGTACGAGCAAGCCAAAGAGACTCTGTTGACGGGAGGAGAGGAGTGCGAGGTCCCCCCACAGGCAAGATGAATGTCGACGACTCGGCATCTGGCAAGAACAAGACTCCTGTGATGTCCATGGCCACTTCCTTCGCGAACAACGAACCGCCGCCGTTGGCTGGGTTCTTGGAAGCCTCAATCGAGCTTCCCCTTTACCTTCACCGCTCTTCCTCCCTCGTAGCTTCAAGCCTTACAGCAACTCCCCCTCCTCGCGATCCCGAAGCAGCCAGTCCAGCAACGTTCCCAATCGCTCGGATCCCTCCCTCTCCCTCGTCTTCTCCATCCGCAAACTGCAGCTTTGCGCGCATCGGGAGGGAGCGGATCGTCCACCTCGCCTCACTCATCTTCCACTTTCTCATCCCCCGAGGTTCTCACCCCCATCCACAGTCGCGCCGGCATGCTCGTTGACGCCGCTGAGTGCTACCAGGATTGGATGGGTCGCGGCGAGGAGTTCCAGCAATGCGTGGACCAGCTTTATTGCGGCAACAGCGGAAGCCAGTTTGGTGTTTCCATTCAAGCTCCGGCTCTTCAACTGTACGTTTCTCCCCTTGGAGAAAACACCCGATAACCTTGCTGATGACAATCTCCCCTTTTTCGTTGTTCATCCTACTTGCACCCAATAGATAGCAGCGATGCTCAAAGCTGGTACCTTCTCGGCCGAGCCTATCTGGCTGTTCAGAAACACCAAAAGGCGTATGAGGCCTGCCAGCAAGCCGTCTATCGGGATGGCCGTAACCCCACATTCTGGTGCTCCATCGGCGTCCTCTATTACAACATCAACCAGTACCGGGACGCGCTCGATGCTTACTCCCGAGCGATTCGGATCAATCCCTACAGCCCCGAAGTCTGGTTCGACTTGGGTTCGCTTTACGAATCGTGCAACAACCCGATCAGCGATGCCATCGATGCGTACGCGCGAGTGGCGGACTTGGACCCGAATAATCAGGTGATCAAGTCGAGGTTGCGGTTGTTGAAGGACGTGCAGGCCAACGGAGGGACGATGCCCGCTGCTCCTGAACCACAGGACGTTCACCCGACTGCCTACACGAGCGGACATGGACCACCGTCGCTGCTCATGGGAGCAGCGGGAAGCGGTAGCTCTCAAGCCGGCCACCAACCACCGCCACAGCACCCTCATGCCCGCTCGAGGAGCAACTCCAGGTTGAGACCGAGCAACGGAGTCGATCATCCCATGAACGGCGGAGCAACTCGCGATTTACCTGCCCCGAGCCTATCGATGCGCGATGGAAGGAGGTCGACCGAGTACGCTCGCCATCCCGCTGACGAACCTTTCCATGGTGGCGCACCCCTACCACTGAACATTGACGGCTCGGCTCCGAGGAGAGGTTCTGGTGGACATGCACCTTTGGCACCTATGGATGTGGACCGAAGGGACGATAGCCGACGATACCCCCCTCCAGACGGTCGCGACCGCTCGACCAACGGACCACCCCCACCCCCACTGCACCATCCCGTCCCCCAGACTCCGATTCATGGAATTAGCGATCTGGCACCCCCACCACCGTCTGCAAGAGACGCGTTGCCTTCGATGAACAGCCGTGCTCCATACGATCCTCACGACGGACCCCGTGGCCGACGTTCGCCTCCTGAAGAGTCCCCAAGCGGCGGCAGCCGAAGACCCGCCATATCACCCCTACCATCGACGCCTTACAACCACCAGTCCGCGCCTTACTCCCGTTCGTCCTTGTCGAATTACCCGCTGACTCCTCAAGGTCTCCCCCCGCCGATCACCAGTGCGCACCATGCTCTTCCCTATGACCGCGGGACCGCCACATCCACTGCCGCTAAGGAGGTGCACGAGCCGCTGTGGAGGGGAGGCATGCCAGGAACGATTCGGGGGACAGCATGCTCGATCGACCTGAAGGATTCCGTTTGCCCACACCTCCGTCGAACGGCCCTCCGTCATCGTCAGCTGCGCACCCACCACCTCACGCCGCTCGACCACCTTTGTCCCACTCCTACAACCGCCGTGTGCCATCACCTCACGTCACTCATGCTGAGGATCCTGAACGTCGTGACCCTCGCTCTCCTTGTCCTCCTTCCTCTCCGTACTGAAGACCTCAACGTTCACCACCTCAAGGCCACCCAGCACTAAGACGACCTTTGCCGCCACCTCCGTCTCCGTCATCGGCACCTCCTTACAGGCAATGTGATGGCGAGCCACCTCGCCGAGAAGGTTGGGACTGTGATCGTGATGTTACCGTCAGTCTACAAGACCTCACCACCTCCGTGGACGACGACCCACAGCAACTCGGGCACCATGACGCCTTCCGTTCCTCGACTACCCCCTACGTGTTCATCCGAGGACTGCAATGGAGAAGGAACTGAGCGAGAGGATGGTCGCGGAGGAGCTGCTGCTGCGTTGATGGGGTTGGTGGCTGGCAACGGTCGCCCGGGTCCACTCCCTCCGACTAGGAGTGGACCCAACGGACGCCTCAAGACATGGGCCAAGCTCCACGGATTCGCCAGAAAGGAAGTCGGACGCTGCGAACGCGCTCTACCCCCTAACCTCCCGATTCCCGAACAGTAAGAAGATGGGAACCGCCGCTGCTGGAAGGGGAGATGCACAGCGGCGCCGATCAATTTTCATTTCCGCCCTCGCCGCCCTCCTCCCTCAAAGCCCCAAACGGCTTGAACAACTCTCTTGCCTTGCAATCCTGAAACCTCAAGTCTGCCAATGTTTCCATAGTGTCGACCCTTCCCCGCTGCATCCCAATTGCAAGGAAGTGGGCTGTCCCGTTCGCCCCACTCGCCCTCGACCTCCCCGCCACCGGAAGTCGATGTTAGTGTCAATACCGCCGGGAGCCACCACGATCAGAGAGCTCTGGCAAGGATTTCTAGCAGCATGTTCATCGGTGGACCGTGGCGTTGGCGGGACCACCAGGCCGCCCTTCATTAGTATCCGCCCGCCCGGCCACCGAATTTCCGTACCCTCGCTTCATAGCTGATTATAACACCCACCAAGACAAGACTCCTGTACATTTTCACGAATCATTCTTACGCTTCCGTCTTACCTCATAGTACTTGCTCATTGTAACCACACGTGTTAATGAACAATGCCATTAGGCAAATTTGCAAAAGAAAAAAAAAGAGCCTAGCGCACCACTTGAATGTCCGCCCTCCTTGCCCCGGTTTTGCTCCGGACCACACCTCCCCCTCTCTCCAGCGCGGTGAAAATGGGCAAGATACCAGGCTCGACTGCCCCGAAGGTCACCAGGAAAGCGTCCAAGGAGGCTTCCGCTGGTTCCGCCCAACGTGCGCAACATATCCTAGAGAGCTCCTTAAAGAAGAGTCACCTCTCCGAAAACACGCTCAAATCGTATAGGCAGCAGTTCAACGCAGCTAAGCAGTGGCTTCGGGACCTTCAGCTGGACGCAGGTGCAACCGAGGGGCTTCTCTTGGCCGGGGACCAGGCGCGCGATGCCGGAGACAACGCCCAAGAGGAGAACGAAGACGGCGACACCGAGAAGTATGACCCGCTCCAAGACCCTGATGTGCGGCTGGCGTTTGAGAAGCCAATCCGTGCAACTCCGTACCTCATTGCGATGTATATCGCATGGATTGTGTTTGAAAAGGAGCGTTCAAAATCGACAGCAGACAGCGCCTATTCCGCATTCAAGTGGGCATTCTCAGAGATGTATGGGCTCAGATTCAAACATGACTTGGGCTTTGGAAAGCTGACAAGTATAATCCTACAGGGAAGACGGTCGCTGGAAAGATCCGCCCTGGCGACCCAGACAGGGGTCCAAGGGCGAATATGATGGCACCCCGGTCTCGGCAAATAGAGTTTCCCGACTGATGAAGATCATTAAAAAAGAGACCATTCAACGCGGCGATACCCGAACCCATGCGGCGCCGCTTCGAATCGAGCAGTTGGACGCTTTGGTCAATTACTCCATGAAAGAGATATCGCTGGGAACCGCGCTCAAAGTGGAGGGCCCAGCTGAGACCGTTAGAGCTACGAAGCATCTTTTCTTCAGAGCGTACATCACGCTTGGATTTGTTCTATGGACTCGGTGAGATCTACCTTTACCTTTCATCCTCTCCTCGCCCCTGCTTCTCACTCGCCTCGTACGTGTCCGGGTTATAGAGGGTTTGAACTTGGAAAGTTGGAACGCCGGCATGTCACCCTGAATAGGAAGGTCCCCGGAGATCAGGAGCATATGCGCGTACACCTGGAACAGCGCAAAGGTTGGACAGCGAAGGCATCGAAGGGGGAGAGTGCGGAAGACCTTCGAGGTGATGCTACGGACAAAGGAGCTAACTGAGATGCACAATGCTGACGAGAGGCCTGTAGGTCACTATTACAACATCTACCCAAGCCCTCCTGAGGGAGTTGTCCTCGACTGTGTCAAGCACGTCTCCGACTGGCTTCTGTTTGCCGAAGCAAAGCTTTACGAGCGGAACCGGAACCCTGGCTCTGCCGACCTGGTCTTCCTCAATTTTCACTTGACTAGTGGCAAAGTGAGCTGGGGAAAGGAGATGTCAACCGAAGCGATAAATTCCATCTTTAAGGAGTTTATGTTTGCGTCCGGTGTCCTGACCAACTCTGGACCGGAAGGTCCGGAACGATTCCCCTACACAACACATTGTTTGCGACGGGGGGGTGCCCAATACCGGTTCATGTTTGCACCTGTTGGGCAGCGCTGGAGCTTGGATTTGATCAAATGGTGGGGTGGGTGGACCGACGGAGAGCGGGTGAGCATTTTCCTTGCTTTCAGGTTGCTAGGAATCGAGATATGAGCTCCGCCCCTCGATCCGTTTTCAGATTGACACCCTCATTCGCTATCTCCTCGACGATCTTAGCACCTACGAGAACGATTACAGCGATGCTCTGTCTCCTCGAAAGCGAGAGCCGAAGAAATCGCTTGCCAGCGAGCATCTCGCGCTTCAGCCGGTCTCGCAACAGGACTTCCAGAGCGCCAACGATCAGATGTTTGAGCTGCTGAGAGCAACCACCGAAAAGGTGGATGTTGTCCTATCCCTTATCCACGGTCGTAACATTCCTACCGTCCTATTTATTCCTTCCCCGTCGGTGTCCAGCGACGGGATCGCCGCAACTGCTCACCGGTCCCCCGCCGACTCAACAGCGGACGTGCCAAACACCACGGATATACCCTTGAAAGCGACTCAGGGCCCCGTTCTGACACCCGTCGCCGATGCGCGCTACCTTCAGAACTCACAAATCCCTCCTTCTAATGCGCTCCTCATCCCTCGGCCTCCACCTCCCTCCTCGCAGGTGCTGCTGCGTGTTGCTTCCACTTCACAAAGCTCGGAGCATCCAAGCACACTCCACGCAACTGCTGACCCAAGCGCGCCTGACCATGCAGGGAATTACCCTAGGATTCCTAACCTGCCCCGCCGGGGTGCCATGCCGCAGTGGAGGCGAGCCGTGCTTGACTGGTTGGAGGGCGATCCCGCGCGCAACCTGGACCTCCCGCTGAAAGACTGGCCTGGGGAGTGGTACGCGAAGGGGACGGGGCAGGATATGCTATATTTCATGCGGAAGACTATCGCCGAAGCGTTTATTCAGTACGTGGTTACCCTGCATTTGAAACTAGGCTACCCTCATCATCAGCTCCCTCTTTGAAGGTGCGGGGAAGATGAGGCACGATTCATCGAGTTGTACCCTGCGGCGGGCAAGGATCGCGTCGCTGAGCTCCACAGGCAAATTAGGGAAGGAGTGGCGAAGCGGAGGACCAGCAAGAACGGGTCTTATGACAAGCGACTTCAATAAGCAGCCGGTGGTCACCCATCCCGTCCCCGCCGGATGGGGCACCCCTCTCAGCTCCATTAGTGTGCATTTAGAAGCAAGCAGGCCTGGGCAGCATGATAGATTTGTTCTCAAAGGAAAGCGCGGGCCAATTAGAGTGCAAAGGACATGGGGGAAATGGTTGATAATTAAATAAACTGAAGTTGTTACACGAGGGCAGGAAGCAAGGGGTTGCGGCCGGAGTGCTCCACGTCCCGCAGCGCTCGGTGATGTCGACGAAGATCATGCTGTCCTGAGGAGGCCCATACGCATATGTCGCGCACGTCGCACTGCAGCTTGAGCGACGGGATCGTGGTCCACGGGGATCTTGGCGTTGCGTATATCGTCCAACGACCGGAGGATAACGCCATGAACGGCTGCATTAGAACGAAGTCAGTACCCTGGTCTGCGACGCCCATAGCGGTGAACGAAGCTCCGACGAACCTTGTGCGCTCAAAGGGCGTATGGCTTTCCGAGTCTGACGCGCTTGGCTGGGCATGCGCTGCACGTAAGGCGAGGAATCAGAACCCATGACATTCAACCGCGCCGCGCACGTACCTCTAGCATCCATCCGTGAGGGGATGGGGGGAGACGGGGTCGGGCGCTGGTCGCCGCTGGGGCATCGGTGGGTCAGGCAGGGTAAAAAGCGTTTGGCCAGCCTTGATCACGCACGCGAAAGAGAAAGAGATGAGCGCTTATGCGGCAAAGAGACGACTGACACCGCTCGTGCTTACCTCTACTAGTCAGGTGCGCGCACGTGCGGTCGAATCCTCGCGCAACCTACGACCGTCGAAGCGACGGGGGTGGTGTGCGCGTGCGCGTCCGCCCGCAGTCGAGGCACGATGATGCGCGAGCACCGCGGCTGGAAGACGACCGACAGAGATGCGACGCAGTCGGGTCTGACCGCGCGCACGCGTTGGTGGCTCGAGTGTCCCCGGCATAGAGCCCGGGATGGAGCTGGTGGGGGCACTGTCCTGAGCGGTGGGTTGGGTGGCGGGTCAGCAGCTGGAAGCCTTCAAAAGGGACCGGTCGCACCTGAGCGACCGCACGGTCGAGGTGGAAGGACCCACGGGATCGCGAAGGAGCGAGACGAGGGAGCGAGCGCTGGCTGAAGCGGGGGAGGGAGGAGCGGGCGGCGGTTGGTTGGAATTGGGACCACGCTTCTTCGTCGCTGTTGTTTGTCCGTCGGTTGTTCTGTTTGGGTTCGTTTCGTACCTCTCTCCGTTCGTTGCTTTTGCCTTCGCACCCTTTGGTTCGCACGGCTCTCACGGTGCGGGTGTCCCACGAAGATCCCCGCGAGCTCAGCAGGGGCGCGGGGAGGGGAACCGATTTTCCAGAAAATGGAGCGGGGAACCCGTTGGGGTCCGCCGCGCGACCCTGCGACCCTGCTCCCCGGGGTCCCCGACGCGATCCGCCACCGATCCGCGCCAATCGCCGCGTAGCCCCGAGCGTTAGCCTTAAAACTCTCGGACTAAGTCCCATTTTGCTGGACTCCCTGCCCCTCCCAACAGCGGCCAATCAGATGTCGCGGTGATAACGTTACGATAAGCCCATCCAGGGTCTCCGCCAAGGGTCAGCGCACCGGTCCTAGTGCTCCTATATATGCCATGAACAAGCGCCGTTACGCAGAATATAGCGCATGCGCAACCAATGCAGTCGCGGTCTTGTATTAATGCTAAGGAAGTCAAAAGGCAGGCTCGTCAAGCAAACTGTTTCCCCTGATTTTATTCTCCTTCCCTCTGGCCCTTACCATACGTCCTAGTCTCTTCCAGCCTGTTCACCTTCTGACTACCCTTAGCGGGAGCATGCGGTCCCCGAAGCAATTGCGACGGCAAGAACCTCTTTCGGTTCCCGATATCAGCGACCCCACGTTTCAAAAGACAAGCGGCGTGAAGGATATGATATGGTTTATTGCGTGAGTGCTTTCGACGGTATGCTCGCCCCCGACCCCCGAGTAATCTATGCACGTGATCACTGTCCGTCGTCGTCGGCTGTTCGCTGGTAGAGGTGCATTGCGGCACGCGGAACCACAGCTGCTCACAGTCCCGCAAATATGCGCATCTATTGAGAAGCACCAGCCGTGGAGGATAGTGGAGTGTAGAGGCAAGAATAAGAGGGTCGCTGCTCAGGTACACAAATTCTATTTCCTCATCTCATTCCTGAGGACGATACTGACCCACATATCCTAGCGCAATATACAATGGATTCTATCAAAATCCCCAGCGTTCGAGCACGACGGTTCCGGCCGCTGGCGCCTGACCGGTCGACCTCTGGTTCGGACAGTCGACATGTTGCCAAGCCTGGCAAGTGAGCCGCTACCAGCGGTGACGGAGGGAGAAGTTGAAGCATATTTGTAAGTCTTTCGGGGACGTTTTGGTCTTCAACAGCTGATACGTGCGATAGAGAATGGGCGGATCGACTGTTCGCACCATTCCAAGGCTCTGATGTTGGGGATTGGTCGACATCCTCTTCACTTCCTGGACCACAGATTCCACAATTCATTGGAATTGCTGTGGGCCATGTGGGTGGCCCTTTTGAGGATGGCGAATTCCTTAAGGACTTGTCGCTCAGGTTAGATATCGAACCTGGTTTGCCGCGCTCAATTTCAGTTGAGGTCGACCCTTACCTGCCACTCAGGCAGCCTTATTGGAAAGGCTTCCAAAATCAGGGCACAAAAGTGGGCAGAAAAACGACCTGATTATTAACTGTGGTTGGGGGGAGGGCTGTTTCTTGAGCGGAGATTACTCTTGGGGACGGTTGTAACTGAAAGCATAGTAAAACGGTGCTTAGTTCCACTCGTCGACTTGATAGTGTAGGTCCATGTACATTAGGATAGTGGTTTTTGACATCTCTCTCCGGGCCAATGTCACATTGTAGATATTGATCATGATGTTCGTTAGGGATCGATTAGAAGCGAATGGAGGGAACGGAGTAAAGGAATCCGACGCAGGAAGTCACTCTCACGGTTTATTAGTCCACGACACGCCCTTGAAGCAAATTTAAAGCCTATCTTCGGCCTTACGGAACCTGCAAGGTACTCTACACAACTTTCATTACTCTATTAAGATATTTCAACAAAATGAACACAGTAACGTAAACGAACAGCGTTTCTAATAACATTTTAGAGTCTAGCAAGGGTCCGACCGAAACAGGGAACCTTTTTAACCCCCCGGTTCCCTCCGACAGGAAAAGGCCGCAGAATGAAAAACAAAAATCCCCGAAAATTGAACAAGACTACGTGGAGAAAACAAGTGCTAATGTACAATGGAAAAGAGCTGATGGGTAGAGGGTATCCGAGCGCCTTTCATCAAGATCGACGCACACTGTATATAAAAACAGTTAAGCCATTCGTTGCCTCTTATGCCGAACAACTGGGCCGCTGTCATCCACGTCCATTCTCGAAACTAGGTGACTCATGCCGAGCATTGATGCCGGCGTCTGCCCTACCGACGAGTTCGGTTCGTGCAACACCACTGGCGTGTGAGAACCGTGCATCTGTCTTATGGCTTGCTCGCTTGTGCTTCGTGGTATGGGTCTCACGTCGGTGAGGTGTCCTTGTTCGACCGAGGAGTGGTACCCGATGGCGACCTGCTGTTGGTATTGCTCGAGTGAACCGGGACTTCGAGGCGACAGCGAGGATCTCTCTGCGGAGAATTGGACCAGCATTGACGCTGCTTCGTCTTGCGTTAACGGCGTGCCTCTTCGTTTGGGGAACAGCGAGGCGGGGAGACGGAGCGTCGGTGGTGGAGCGATGGGCTGTTGAGGACGCGAACGTCCAGAGTCAGGCGGGGACATAGGAAAGTCAAGATAAGGCGACGTTTGCACCTGTGAACTGCCTGAAGACGACGTGGAGAGGAACGAGGAGATTGGTGGGAGGCGGATGGACGACCGCCTTGAGGTGGAGGACGACGCTACCGACGGAGGGCCTCGTGGTCTGGATGGATCCATATCCTGATCTTCGTCCGCATTGTCCTCGTCATCGGCAAGCTCGTCGTCGTCGTAAACCTCTCCCTCTTCGTCACGTCGATGCTTGGAAGACGACCGCGAAGGTGCTGCGCTTCGTTGTGCGTTCGGAGTGATGCTACCCTCAGGGTCCCCATTCTGGCCCTCAAGCTCTTGGACCCTCTGCTTCAGCTTTGTGAGATATATCACGGTCCGTTCTAGGATCTCGAGCTTGAACTCCTTCTCTTGGTTGCCCTTCTTGTCGGGACCCTCGGCCGACTCGTCGTACGGCACGAGCTCCCGTAGACTGGATAGAGCATCGTTAATCTTCTCCCGCCTGAGCTTCTCTATGCGAGAGTGATTGGACTTGCGGGCGGCCTCACGTGCGCTGCGGGAGACGGC
>WSTY01000419.1:0-20087 GCA_019633465.1 Tulasnella sp. 417 | reverse complement strand
GTCCAAACGCCTCTTCTGGTTTCCCCCAGAATACTGGAGCAATAACAAAGCTATCTTGCTTTCTCATGGCAGGCTTGCCTTTGCCTCAAGCACATCTGTCCTATTCTCGGATGTGTCCCATGCACTCGATTTGCACACAACTTCAACAGGATGTACCTGACATCAAGGCAGTCATGTAGACATTCGCTATCTCCTTGTATACCTCACACTGTGTCCTTGAGTTAGCAGCTTGATTGTTAATGTTAGGTCACACAGACAAGGGTGCTGTTGATACTTTGACCCACTCTGCCAATCCAGAAGCTCCATGCCCATGCATGTGAGCCCTGCACTCAGCATAATGCTCTGATGGTGCCCTCAAGTCTAAAACAGTCAGTTTGAATGTTGTGGTTACACCGCCAGGTGTTCATTTTCCAGTGCACATGTTGTTTCCTATCCACTGTGACACTGCAACCAGTAACCACAACAACCCTTTACCTTTAGAACCTTTTACAATAGGTTACCCTAATTGTCTGATTATTAATGTTAAATTGTAAACCTGGGTAGGAGACTCCTCAAGGCAAATACCGATGGCCCAAAACAACAGTATGGCTGATTTTGAAACTAGAATTTGGTTAAGGTGGCGAGAAGATTATGTAAGAGGTGCATCTAGTCCCGGCCCTTGGCCGGGTTCGAGCGCATGCTTCCTTTTTGGAGTGTTTGTCTTCCATTCACTCGTTCCCTCCAACTCGTATCACCGTCTCTCCAGTGAAAGGAAGGTCCTTCCGAGTACTTGTCATCGTTGAGTAGTAGCATTGTTGTCAAATGTCGATTTCAATTTCGTCATCTTCACCTTGGCTCTCGCTACGGCTACCCCCGCTCGAGTCGTCATCTCCATCTTGGTCGGTTTCCGCCACCCGGTGGCTAGACCCCCTGTCGAAGATGTCCAAGTCGCCTTCTGCCTCAATAATCCTAGAAACAAAAGCAAACGAGATAAGAGACCAATTCGTTGGACTCACGATGCAAGATGTTCCGGTTCTCCTTACCTGTCAAACATGGCTATAGTGGGCGCGTCGAGCGGATCCGAACTTGCTTCTAGAGCGACAGTGTCTGCAAGGCTGCTTCCCTCGGCGTCCGCATCCTCCGACCTAGCTCCCAGTGGCTTCGGCGGATTCCGAGTCGGTGGGTACTCTTCCGTCCAACTGTCCTCGGAATCCGACGACGAGCTGGGTGCGTGGAAGGGGCGGTGAAGGCGGATGAACCTTTCGATGCCCGAGGTAGCGAGGAGGGGTAAAGTCGGGTGGAATAGTGCGGTGTTGATGATTGAGCTGTGGCCTGAGAGGTAGAGTGACGCGTCGTCGAGTGGCAAGGATTGTAAGTCCACGCGTGATCATGAAGATTGAAAATAGAGAATGACAGAAGGTCTGACCTTCGACTCGCCCCGCAGGAGTGGAAATATTTGTTGGAACTAAGGGGGTTGTACTTCGGTCCGGCGCGTATGCTGCGCCGACGTTCGGCCATGGTCGTAGGTGACGTCAGCCGCGGTCGATCGTCGCTTGTCGTTGGGCCAAGCGGGACGTACCGAACAGTCCGTTCGTTTCGCCGCTTTGCCTCCCAGATAGCCACTCCTCAGTCGTCATCGGCCGTCGTTGCTCTTTCAGCTGTTCCGTCGGCGGTATCTTCCATATGTACGCTCGAAAGTCTTCAGACCCTGCGGTGTAGTAGGTCGTGCCGCCGTTGCTTCTAAAGGAGCCGTGCTAGAAAGCGTGCGTGGTCAATTTTTTTTCTCCTTGATGTCCGACCGGGAACGCCTTTGCGCTCGGGGAATGAGTTACCTTCATCGTGACTGCGGTCTTGTAACCAGGTTGTCCGGCCGGTAGAGGCGAACCATCTGGCAGCGTTGCCGAACTGCATAATGCAAGGGGGAGAGGGTCGTCGAGCGTGAATATCGTTGGAAGGTGGCCCTTTGGGTATGAATGTTAGCCGTAGAGTAGAGGAGACTGGGACGAGACACCCACTTGGCACGTGAGAGCGAGCAGTGAACCTGTCGAAATAGCCAAAGTTAACACAAGGAATGGAGTTCTAGATGCATAGTTTCACTACCCTCGGCCTCGAAAGCCAAACTGCTTACATCGGGTTGCGCCAACCAAGTCAGCCCTGGCTTGGTCACTTTGGTGACGTACTGCGAACGAAAAGTATTTCAATTGATGTTTCTTCTCGCTGTGATCAAGTATTGCTCTCACTTTAGTGACGCAACCTTTACCAACTTCTCCTCCAAGCGCCATTCTCGAGTCGTACAACTCCGCTTCGCCAGCGGTAGTGCAAACTGCGAAGAACCTTCCATCCGAAGCGGGATGATATCTCACGCCCGAGACCTCGCCTCTCAACGGCAAATTACCGACTGGTTGACCGCCGTTGGTTCGAATGTCGTGTAGAAGTACCTTGCAGTTCGAACCACCGGAGAGAAGAAGATGGTCGTTCGATGGGTGCGTGGAAAGGTCGTTTATCGTATCCTGGGGATGAAACCACCGTCAACGAAATAGAATTTAGAAAAGGGGGAAAGGACTGACGGTATGGTCTGTGCTCAATATGATGGAGCTACCACGGGGTGGTGCGTCGGTAGCTCCTGGCAAGGACGTTTCCAGCGAGACGGGGATGTGGTGGCGGTAGATCCCTGTGATGTTCCAGCATCCGGCACTTTGGGAAGTTGGGGGTTAACGAGCGCTCGTAGCATCAGAGAGCGAGAAAGCATACCAGAAGACATGCGAGTTGCTCGCGCTTACTGCGAGGGAAAGGATGATCCCCTAATTCGGCGTTGCGTTAGTCGCGGATGTGGAAGAGTGGAGTACAAGCAGGCACCAACTCTCGGCGTTGGGAGTCTAGCGGAATGAGTCGAGGCGTCCGAATAAATATCCCAAAATAAGAGTTGCCTATCTGAAAGAAGAGTGCGAGAAGTCTGCAGCTGAAATGTCGAACTAGTTGGAACGAGACGCACCGTCGCCTCCGCTGACGAGCCATCGACCTTCCCCTTTCGTCCATTCTTTTGGGGTGACTCATAAACAACAATTATCGAAATTCATTGGATAAAGACTCTTACCTAATGCATTGACGCAGGACTGATGACCGTTCAACTTCCTAACAAGGGGAAATGAGGTTTGGTGACGTAATCAATACTGGCGAAATTGTCGCAAAGACCTTGTTGAATGCATCACACCCAAACACTCCTCGATGCTGTGCAGCATTTTGGCTCGGGTGCTGTAACGGATCGACGTCCTTCCTGTTGTTGTGGCCATCGTGGAGTGGACGTTGGGGGAAAGACGTTGACCTGAAGGCTCTCAGGGCTCGGGATTCTGGTTTAGACCACACACGCGCCGGACCTCTTCACTCCTCTACCACAACCACAACCACAACAGCCAGCATACGGCTTGTCCTCCGCCGAATCGACTTCTCCGCTTGACCATTCTAGAATCATTTACCTTCATTTCTTCTGTGGTACGATGGTCGACACAAACAGTGGTTATGAGTGATCCCCTCGGCCGCTGCGTGGTCGCCTTAACCAGGCAGTCAGGACTAGAATCTGGCGATGACCAACAACGAGGGGATCTTCCTCGACTACGACGATGCAACCCACTCGCGTCAATACGCATTCTTCGAAATCTTTTTACTTTCGAAGAAAGTTCAGCTAGACTCATTCATCGCCAAGGCTCGGTGCAACTCCCTCTTGAGGCGTCGATGGACTCCAACCATATTCAGTGAGCTTATCGGCCTTTCCTCGTTCCATTTTTGTCTGCTTACGCGTATTCCGCATAGGTAGGCGTGTAAAGTTGCTACATTCTCCCGTGGTTCTTAATGGCGAGGGGCTGGGCAGAAATTCCCCCTTCTCGGTCCTCCCACAATCAACTGGCAAAACCCCTTATTTCTTCCGCCCCTATCCCATCGACCGACCTGCTTGACCAGAATGGGGAGGATCGAACATGCTTCGTCCACTCCAAGAGCCGGTTACGCCCCATCACGAGCGTCTTCCCTCAACTGGGGCGACTCGCGGGATCATTATCCTCACCTGCAACACTCGAAGTGGGTTCTGTTCCTGCGGCGATCAAAGGTTGGGCGGATTGGGAGTTGATCATTTGAATGTCCAGCAGGAGGCGGTTATTTTCTCTGAACGACGCCGACTTGGACAACCGTCAAAAGACCGTATCTTCCATCACCTCGCTCAGTGCAACATACGAGTTCGGGCTCGGGGGTGCATACAGGATCTCATGGGACCTACCTCAAAGGAGTTGTACTACTCAGGGGAGGGTGATGCATTTGGGTGCCGCACGCAATGCATCGTACAGGGTATGCCACTCACGTCTCAGCTCTGCCCTTGGGAACAGGAACTTAATCGAAGGGGCTGATTTTGTAAAATCTCTCATTTGCAGATGTCGTGTGTTCTTCATAAGGACGGTTGTCGACGATATCTTCATGGGTCGGAAGCAAAAAATCGTTGTTCGAGCTGGATGTATCTTTCTTATTTCTCGCAACAAGATTCAACACTCTATTGGCTACGTCTGGTCGGTACGATACGCCCGAACGCTCGTTACGCAGGTCTCATTGTCCAAAACAGGTATATCATCAATCGTCAACTCTTCTTCCACCGCCTCGCTTCCACTTTTGCAAAGCAAAGCACTTTCGTTGCTGCCTATACGTTCTCGTGTTTAATAATACGCCTTGAATTTCTGGCTGTTAGCTCAGATGTTTCAATCATCTCGCCTAATAGACACTTTACTGAGAACGTCAGCATGAGAGAGAACCTCCGTCTGCCCGGCCACATGTCACCAACCAAAGCCAGGTCTACTTGGTGGCGGCCATCATCTTCGAGGTACTCAAAGGTTTCGGTCCTCGATAACCATATTTGTCTAGACCTACAAAAGGGATCAAGTTCAGTGCTCATTGGCAGCGGGACGGTGAATATGGCGTACCCATCGTCGGATTACTGCACATCACAAGGTAACCAGATGCCCTGGACATCCCGCTAATGCTCTCAGTCCGCTCATAGTCGATTCGCGTCGCCATACCGAAGTCCGCTCATAGTCGATCCGCGTGGCTATAGCGAGAGGGAACTCGCGGTCTAAATGATGGTTCACGTGAAATGGATAGCTGGCGAATGACTTGGGCCCATCCCGATGCTTTGGAGGTCAACGATCGTAACCTCCTGGGTCTCGGGGTCGAAATGAAAGTTTGACGGTCGAATATCGCAGTGGTAGAAGCAGACTTCCTCGTTGGAAAAGTCGACAGGTGGGATGGGGGTCGTCCCCCGGGGAATGAATCGGTTGAGAGCCTATTGGGGTTTATCATATACTTGGCTAGAACCCACATGGCGAGATCATGAATACAAAAAACGCACCGCATGAAAGTAACGCTGGACGGCGTCTACAGAGTCGAATTCCAAAGGGGCGACGTGGTCAGCGAAGACTCTATGCTGAGCGCGACCGCGGCCGACTGGACCAAAACGCGGCTTTGCAGGAAGCGGGCAGTTTAAAATCCATCGAACGGCTTCAGCGACCTTGTCGCTTAACAACTCTGCCATATCTGGCTCCTTCTTCAGCCATTCCTCGACGGTTGGAGCCTCGATGTATTCCATAACGATGTATGCCTCTCGGTAGTATCCGTTATCGACTTCGAAGGCGTCGTAGACCACAGGCACACGTGGAGCGCTTGGGTTCAACACTGATTGCTCATACAGGTATTTCTGCGTCTCTGCTCCGCCCATAAGCTCGGATCCGAATTTGATGAAGAGCGGGCGACCTCCATCAACCTCGTACTTGAGAACGTTGGTGTCTTTTGGAGGAGCGCAGGCGTCAACTATTTCCTTGCGCGTTGGAAGGGAGGAGGAGTGATTGTCTGGGCTTCCCATCATCAGTAGTTCGCGGACGGTTGGGGAAGCTACCAGTTGAAAATCTCGTTGCTGAGTGTCTGAATCGAAGGGATAAGCTAAGAGTGCGTTGATTTTATTCCCGCTGGGGAGCGCAGAGGTGGTGTTATCCGGGCTTTGTTACTTTGTGCAGGCGACGAGGAGGGAGGCGGAGGAGGATCTCTGGACCCGATTTTCGCTCTTACATAATCATCCCCAGCGCCGGACTGACTAGCAGGCCGACACCACTGCGCCCTCAACCCAATTGGCGTGGAATATTGTCTGTTATTGCAGCACAATGACTTGGGCTTTCGAAGAAAAAGTGCAGACACCGGAAAGCAGGGTTGTATACCTTCCAGACTGGAGGCTCTCGTTTCAGTGGTTGCCTATCCGCCTTCTCCGAGTTTAACATTGAATCGTTAATCCACGGATTCTACTATAACTACACTTCCGTTTGCTATTTCCATTCCCAATCATCATAAGCATCAATCTTCAACTCTGCTCCGCCAACCTCTTGCAAATACTATCTCTGTTAGCCGAAGTGCTCCCGAAACGCGAAGTATGTTGATAAACCAGATACGGTTGGCCGTGGCCTCGAACTGATGCAAGATAGAATAGCAATATTCAGCCATTTGGCCAATGTAGACGATCTCGCCGTCGGCCAAAGGGGACTTACGAATTCGGCCAGCTTCTGTCCATGTCACCGACCAACCAATGTCTACTTTGCAGCAGCTATTCTCTTCGAATTGGACAAAGGCTTCGGCCTCCGATGTCCCGACTTGTCCAGACCTACAAGAGCGCAAGTTTCAACGCTCATCCGCGGGGCGGTGAATCTACATAGCGCACCTAGTGTCTCGTCGCTGCACATCACGAGATAACTGAATGCTCTTTCCATCCCGTCGATGCTCGTAGTTCGCGGGTAATCGATGCGCGTGGCAATAGCGCGATGGAACTCGCGGTCGGTGTGGAAATCCATATGAAACTGGTAGCTCGCAAATGACTTGGGGCCCATACCGACATCTTGGGGGTTGACGATCGTAGCCTTTTGCGTCTCTGGGTCATAATGGAAATTGGATGGCTCGATGTTGCCGTGGTAGAACAGATTTCTTCGTTGGAGAAGTCGACGGTTTCGGTGATCGCCCACTGCTTGGGAAATCGACTAAGAGCCTGGCGGCATCACCACATACTGTGAGAACATGGGTCTCATTTGGGATAAGAATTCTACCGTACCACGTTGAAATAACGCTGGATCGCGTCCGTAGAGTCAAACTCCAAAGGGGCAATACAATCGGGAAAGGCCGCGTGCCGAGCGGGGCCGCAACCGACTGGACCAAAACGCGGCTCAGGGGCAAGTGGGCAGTTCAGAACCCAACGGACGGCTTCAGCGGCCTTGTCATATAACAGCTCCGCCATATCTGGCTTCTTCTTCAGCCAATATTCGACGGTTGGGGCTTCGGTGTCTTCCATCACGATGAACCCCCGCCGGAATCCAATGGGACCGATTTCGAAGAAGTCATATACCGCAGGGAGGCGCGGGGCATTGGGGTTCCGCACTGATTGCTCATACAGGTACTTGTGCGTCTCTGCTTCGCCCATAAGGTCGAACCCGAACTTGATGAGGAGCGGTCGGGCGCCCTCGTACTTGAGGAGATTAGGATATTCCTTAGAGCTCCATAGGTCGATAATCTCGTTGCGGGTCGGAAGAGAGGAGCGACTGCTGGTCATAAGTGAACCCCGTACGTGTTGTTATGCTAGAAGTGGGTTGGGGATGGCGGCGCGAGGGTGCCGGAACGAACGGGATGAGCGAAGGTAAACTGCGTCGACGTAAGCTGTACCGACAGGTAGAGAGGTGGTGTTGGTCGCCTCGTTCTTGTCGGGTTCAGCGTTTGTCGACTCGTAAAAGGGGGGGGGGGTTATATCCGTGTCGAGTGGTCAAAAGGGTCCAATGTTTGCCCTTACATGATCATCGATTGTGCCTGTCAGCCCGCCCACCCAGATCCAATTGCAATTTGTGTCCCCCATGAGAATCGGGTTCCCCGTTGATAATCTGCGGGAGTCATGAGGGCCTTGCGCTGCTTATTGTTTCTGTCCATGGACTCCATCTCAACCGAACCCGCTCGCCCGCGGTTCCTTGTCTTCTTCAACGTTAGTTGATTTGTGCGGGTGATGAGGGGACTGGACCGATAAATGAGGAGCCTGAAGCAGGACTGGTGATCGTTCAACTTCCTAACAATTGAATTGAGATTGTGTGACGTGTTCAATATAGGCGAAATTGTCGTAAAAACCTCGTTGAGCGTATGACCCCCAAAGACTCCTCGATGCTGTACAGCATTTCGGCTTGGGTGTTGTAACGGGATCGACGTCTTTCCTGTCACTGTGACCGTCGCAGAACAAGTGAGGTTGGGAGGTAAAGATTGCGGGGTTTGCTCGAGATTCGATTCTGGTTTGGACCACAACACCCTTCGTTTCCGCAACCACAACAGCCTGCGGCTACTTTATCTCCCCGTTCGATCTCTTTCTTCTTGGCCTTCAATAGTACTCTTTCACTGGAGCGATGGTCTACGCAAACAGTGGTTGCCGGTAATCTCCTCCGCCGTACCAGTCGGTGTAAGGCCGCCTGAACCAGGCAGTCAGTACTACAATCAGACGGTGACCATGACCATTAACGACTTGCTAGAGTACTCATCAATCTCGCAGAAAAAAAGAGGTGACAACCTGAGGGGAGCTTTAGGTGACTGTGGCGCCGAGCGAATTTGACAGCCGTCGAGGCGACTGAGCCTTCGCGGGACGGACCGAGATGTCCAACCGCCACCAAAGCCGTGAACGTCGAAGCTCTCAGTGATACCCTCCCTTACACTCACCCGCCAAGAAGAGGGAAAGACCGTAGCCTTCTCGCTAATCCATTCGTTGGTGCAAGACTGTGCAAGACGCTGGTTTGCGTTGCTCTACGCCTTGCGTCCCGCCCACCAATCGTTGCCGTTTCAGCCTTCCTCGGCTTCGACCACCCAGCTTCTACACCCCAGCCCACACGCGCCAGTATTGGATTATCGAGATCCTCTCTTGGGAAGAAATTTCGGCCACATTCACCATAGCATGATATCGCCTCGTAGATTGAAACCATTCGTTGAGAGGTGAGAATCTCGACCTTCCTCCGTTTCTCCTTTTGCCGCTTACGCATCGTCCGCATAGGTAGGCGTACCGAGATGCCACAATTCTTAGCGACTGAGAAACCATACAAAAGGTTGTCCCTTCGAGGCCGTACAACAAGCCGTCAAGGTTATTCGGCCAGCGCGAGTTCCAAACTACTTGTCCTAACCGACTTTGTTGCGAGACTCAAAGTAAAGACTTTGCTGCGACGATCAAACGTTTGAACAGACTGGTGCCATGACTATCCAAGTGCTTAGCCAGAGACGGGTCTGCTCATGAGCCCTTCGGGAAACGTCAAATGGCCGCGCTCCGCCAGATGCATCCTTCCACCGCTGCGAAATTCTGTTCCATATCTGCGAGCCTCGACACAGTAGGTCGCTAGTTCCTCTTGTACCTGACAGTTTGACAATGTTGTAAATCTCCAGACACCGTCGCGAACCAATACCAGCTGTCAACTCTGACATCGAGTTGTGACTTACTGTAAGGCCGCCGAAGTTCAGGGCTGCCGAAATCTTTGTTTCGCGCTGGAAAGTAGATCCTATACCATGTCGATGTTCGATCCTTTCCGCCTCGGCCACCGCTGCAACTCGAGTTCATTTAGCAAGTCCCACCATCAGCGAACAACAAATTGGCCCGATCCCTGGACTTCTTGGTGGCTTAACTGCTGCAGAGGGTGTCGCTATCGTCGTTGCAAGCTCAACTGCCTAAGGACGCGGCTTGAAAGATTGTGCTCTCGACCACCAAAGGCAAACAAAGGGCCTTCGATAACCACCCGCCCCCAACTATGGTATTGAAAGATACCTCGACATTGTCCACAAAGAAGTTGTTGCATATGGTAGTCGTAGGAGAGGTAGGTATCCTTGTAAACAGCGAAGTTCGCAACAGGTTCCTCGCCGGGCTTCCAGGGAACCCAAGTCCGCTGGCAAGCCTGCAAGCTGGAGTATCACGGAGGAGAAGAGTTTCAAGATCGTCTTCAGGGCTTGACTACACAGCCCGATCGGCTTTTCGTGGATTATCAGGTACATTGGAGTCCTGGGAGAGTTTGCGAGACGACCTGATGGAGATGCGCACTTTTCTCGAGATCGCAAGTCGTTCTTTAGATAGATGTATGTATTTAGCTATTGAAATGAGCTGTATGCGTCAGATGAATTCCTAGGCGTCTGGTCCTTGGGGGGGGGGGGGTGGCAGGTACTCCAAATCCCCCTTACTCGTTGCTTCAAAAGTTCTCATCCGCCAATCGGCCCATGTTCCTTGTAAATAGCGGACTAAATTTACTTCCTGCTCCCTACAATGATAGCATCGTTTGTTTCGTCAGAAGATTGGAACGGGCAGCCTCTGTCCGAAAATGGAAGGTGTCCCAATCACCTGGCGACTAACACGCGTATACGGGCCGTACACCCGGCCTCCGAGACCGCATCCAACAACCACCCCTCTTCACCACATACCAGTCGCATCTCAAATCCAAAGTAGCAAACAACAACTTCAACGATGAGTAGTCAATCGGCCGGCAACGAACCGCCGACGAGACCTAAATCCTCGACTCGCAACCCTACGCAATCAACTCAGCCCTCGATTCTCAAGAACGTCGAGTCCGTGACAAATGCCGTCCTCTCAATCCTGAAGGTAGGATTGCTTAACTCAACGACGGCCCTAACTGATATCGTTCCAGGACACCGTCTGGCCCAGGAGGTCAACCGATATGGCGCATGAACTGATACAGGTTATCGAGAATGCCTCAAGCTTGAAAGGAATACCCAAGGAGAACCTAAATATTAAAGCCGAACACCGTGCCTCGCTCGAAAGATTCGTCGCGTGAGTATCGTATCATTCGGCGGACCCAATAAGGCTGACGCGACCCGACCGCAGCGTAATGGTCAACGTTCAGCCAAAGTTACAGGAGGCTTCAGACACGTATGGAGCGAAGAAGCGGAGGTTCCGTAGCAGGATAAAGTATCTATTTACGTATTTGGGCCGGAACAAGTGCACGCAAGTGTTGGAGTCTTGTCAAAACGAGGTCCAAGACGCCTTGGTATCCCTTCCCGTAAGTGGACAGAACTCGTGCTCTGAATCCGATAGCCCCTTCATGATATTCTGCCCGTATATAGGACAATTGGGCCCCTGAACTTACCACAGGTGACGTGTTTCTTCCTTGCGCCTCGAGGCTAATCCAATTGACACCTTCCTGTGTCTTTCGTTCGACGAATAACCAGACGACCGGCGAGAAGAATCCCGTAGTTCTCAACCCCCAGCCGACACTCCATTCATAGGGGACGTTACTTCTCCGGGCCCCGTGAAGGAACAAAGCGACCCGGAGACCGAACCTGTTACGCGGGTCGTCACGTCGCAAAGCACGATAGTGGTAGCATCCCCTAGTCAAGATGAAGAGTCAGCCGCTCCGGGTGACCAAGTGATTAGTCCTTCAAAACGTCGAGAATGGCTTGGTGGGATGAAGACGACATTCACCGCCGTTGAGGGCGTCTCTGGAATGATTCCTGTTATCGGGACATACGTTGGGGCAGCCGCCAAAGTAGGAGCGACAATTGTCGAAATCATTCAGGTGAAGCGATGTAACTTCTAGTTGGTTCCTTTGGCTGCTTCTGACTCGGCCCGCTTAGCAAATGGGAGACAACGAAGAAGCGGCCGAAGACCTCACATCTCACACTGGCAAGCTATCCGACATGCTTAAGCGCTTCGAACATGGATCCGTCGACCAAATTAGGGGCGACCTTACAACGGTCATTAGCAATTTACAACGGTTCGCCTATATCATTAACACTTGAGCACAGACGCTCACAGCATCCTTTCAGGGAGCTTCAAAACGTTCAAAAGAAGGTCACAGAGTTAGGCTCCACAAGCGTCCTGAGAAAAGCATTCTCGGTCGGTGACCGTGCCGAAGCGTTGAAAGGGTACCAAGAGACAATTCGCAAAGTTCTAGAGCAGATACAGGTTTGGAAAGCATCGTTCATCGTGATCGCATGCGCTAATGTCTTGGCGAACACGAACAGCTTTTGGCTACTCTCAACACCGCGGCAATGATTACGGAACTATGTTAGTGTAACTCGTGTATATGGCGCTGCACTATTCTGAATCCCCGCTTCCTAGACGATGAAGGAATTCGCGAGCAGCAACATCGACTTCTTGATCGGTTAGGAGACGCTAATTACGGGGCCCGAGGCGATGCAATCGAGGATGTCACCTGCCTCCAAGGGACCCGGGTGGAAATTCTCGAACATATTAACAGCTGGGTAGGGAACACCTCGACCTCAGAAAAGGTTTTCTGGATCCGGGGAATGGCAGGCCGTGGCAAATCGACTATTGCATCCACCGTCGCTGCCCACTGGAAGTACCGGGCTGCGTCCGCCATTTTTCATTTCCGCCGTGGCCAGAACGAGACAGACAAACGACTGATCTGTGCCCTAGCTCGTCAGCTCGGTAACAGCGCCCTGTTTCCAGAGGTGAAGGAAGCCATTCTGCAGAGCATTCGAGAGCAGCCGGACATCAGCCAAGGGCGTCTCTGGGATCAGTTCCAAACTCTCTTTTTAGGTCCACTAAGCAGGCTCCAAAATACCCATAGTCCAATTCTTCTCGTCATTGACGCGCTTGATGAATGCAAGGACGTCGAGTATGCCGTCAACTTCGTCAAGTTCCTTGATCAATCTTTCCAGTCACTTCCCGTGAACGTCAAGGTCCTTCTCACCACTCGTCCTGAGGCTCCGCTTATTCGCGCCCTTGAACCGAGTCGGTGGCACGCCGAGGATCTGGATGAGACGGTCGGCATAGATGATGACATTGAAGCATTTCTTCAGCACGGTTTCTCAGGAATTAGGAAAGAATACGGAATCGAGGGCGACTGGCCTACTCGGGACCAATTGAGAGCAATTGTAGAGATGTCGCAAGGTCTATTCCAATGGGCCCGAACTGCAATCGAGTACATGAAGGAAGGCTCACCTGAGGATCGTCTCCAGGAGCTTCTAGACCTACCATCCATATGCCACGGTATGGATGATCTCTACTTGAAAATCCTCGGGGGTGCTTTCGAAAAGGCGAAGAAAAATAGTGCCAGAGGAGAACTCTTCATTCGTCTCCTAGGCACCCTTGTTGTCACCCCCTACCCGATCTCCCTCGAAACTTTGGCTTATCTGTTTGCGGATTACTCCACTTTCCGAAATAAATCCCCGGAAAATATAATTCGATATCTTCGCCTGGAGGTTCTGGTAGATCTTGGATCCCTCATTCACGTTTCTCCCTCATCCACCGGCCACATCCGACTCATGCACACATCAATCCGAGACCTGTTGGTTGACATGGTACGGTGCGGTAAGGAGCTGTATTGTGTTGACGTCGCCAATAGCCATTACTATCTTGCATCGAAGTGCCTCGATTTAATGAATCGAGACCTAAAGACCAACATTTGTAAGCTGTCCGACTTATCAAAGCCAAACTCAGAAATGGGGATCCAGGACCTTGTGCGGATGTCTGTGCCCAATGGCCTTCAATATAGCTGCCGCTCATGGTCAATACACTTGTTGCAGGCCATTCCGAAGCTTGTAGGAGATGGTGCAGGGACCATGCTCAACAAGGTTAAGCAGTTAAGCAAGGAAAGGCTGCTTGGTTGGCTGGAGGTGCTTAGTTTGATAGGGGACACTCAGACATCTATAACAGTTTCAAAACAAATGCATTTGTGGTTGCAGGTATGCTATTGCCACAGGTTATAATAGGGAATAAAATCTCACTGATGAACAATAGGATCAGGTTGATATCGACTCTTGGCTTGCATCTCTGTGGGGTGACATACAGAGGTTCATCATTGGATTTCATGAGCCAGTTGCATTTGGTGCACTGCACATTTATGCTTCAGCACTCCCCTTCTGCCCATTGAACACCACCCTCTGGAAATACTACAACAAGTTTGCTACAACCCATGTGCTGAATGATATACAGGGCATAACATGGCCATCAAGTTTGTGGAGTAAACAAACTGGTGCTGTAGTTTGGTCGGTTGCTTTCTCACCTGATGGGAAGCACCTGGCCTCTGGATCAGAGGACAAGACAATCCAGTTGTGGGATGCTGAATCTGGGGCACCAATTGGGAAGCCTCTGAGAGGCCATGAGGACCAGGTTTTGAGTGTTTGCTTCTCCCCCAAGGGGGGCCTCCTGGCCTCTGGATGTGAGGATGGTGTAATCCAGTTGTGGGATGCTGAATCTGGAGTACCAGTTGGAGAGCCTCTGAGGGGCCATGATATGTGGGTGATGAGTGTTTGCTTCTCCCCCAATGGGAAGCTACTTGCCTCAGGATCAGGTGACAGGACAATCCGGTTGTGGGATCCTGAATCTGGGGCACAAATTGGAGAGCCTCTGAGAGGCCATGAGAAATCAGTGGGGACTGTCTGCTTCTCCCCCAATGGGAAGCTCCTTGCCTCTGCATCAGCTGACAAGACTCTCCGGTTGTGGGATGCTGAATCTGGGGCACTTATCATAGAGCCCCTGAGAGGCCATGAGAACTTGGTTTCAAGTGTATGCTTCTCCCCCAATGGAAAGCTCCTCACATCTGGATCAGAGGATGGTACAATTCGGTTGTGGGATGCTGAATATGGAACAGCAATAGGAGAGCCTTTGAGAGGCCATAAAGACTTGATTATGAGTGTATGTTTCTCCCCTGATGGGAAGCTCATTGCCTCTGGATCACGTGACAAGACAATACTGTTGTGGGATGTTGAATCTCAGGTACCAATTGGAGAGCCTCTGAGAGGTCATACCAGCACTATTTCTAGTGTTTGCTTCTCCCCCAATGGGAAGCACCTCGCCTCTGGATCAGAGGACAGGACAATCCAGTTGTGGAATGCTGAACCTGGAGCAGCACCCATTGGAGAGCCTTCAAGAGGTGAGGACAACTCAGTTTCAAGTGTTTGCTTCTCCCCCAATGGAAAGCTCCTTGCATCTGGATCACTGGATGGCACAGTCCAGTTGTGGGATGCTGAATGTGTGGTGCCAATGGGAGAGCCTCTGAGTGGCCATGACAACTCAGTGATAATCATTTGCTTCTCCCCCAATGGGAAGCTGCTTGCCTCTGGATCAGATGATAAGACAATCCGGTTGTGGGATCCTGAATTAAGGGCATCAATTGGGGAACCTCTGAGAGGCCATGACAACTGGGTTGCAAGTGTTTGCTTCTCCCCTGATTCAAATATCCTTGCTTCAGGATCAGGTGACAACACAATCCGGTTGTGGGATGCTCAATCTGGGGCACCCATTGGAGAGCCCCTCAGAGGCCATGATCACTCAGTTCCAAGTGTTTGCTTCTCCCCAAATGGGAAGCTACTTGCATCTGGATCAGCTGATAACACAATCCGGTTGTGGGATACCAAATCTTGGATGCCAATTGGAGAGCCTCTAAGATACCATGACAGTGTGGTTTGGAGTGTTTGCTTCTCCCCCAATGGAGAGCTCCTTGCATCTGGATCAGGTGACAATACAATCCAGTTGTGGCATGCTGAATCTGGTGAATCAATTGGAGAGCCCCTGAGAGGTCATGATAAAACAGTTTCAAGTCTTTCCTTCTCCCCCAATGGAAAACTCCTTGCCTCTGCATCAGATGACAAGACAATCCGTTTGTGGGATCCTGAATCTGGAGCACCCATTGGAGAGCCTCTGAGAGGTCATGAGGCCTCAATTTCAAGTGTATGCTTCTCCCCCAATGGGAAGCTCCTTGCCTCTGCATCAGCTGACAAGACACTCCGGTTGTGGGATGCTCAATCTGGGACCCAAATTGGAGAGCCTCTGAGAGGTCATGACAACTCAATTTTGAGTGTTTGCTTCACCCCTAATGGGAACCTCCTTGCCTCTGGATCAGGTGATAAGACAATCCAGATGTGGGATGCTGCATCTGGAGCACCAATTGGAGAGCCTCTAATTGGGCATCACAACTTGGTTTTAAGTGTTTGCTTCTCCCCTGATGGGAAGCTCCTTGCATCTGGATCAGCTGACAAGACAATCCAGTTGTGGCATGCTGAATCTGGAAAATCAATGGGAGAGCCCCTGAGAGGTCATGAGAACTCAGTTCTAAGTCTTTGCTTCTCCCCTGATGGGAAAATTCTTGCCTCTGGATCAGGTGATAAGACAATTCGTTTATGGGATCCTGAATCAGGAGCACCCATTGGGGAACCTCTGAGAGGTCATGAGGCCTCAGTTTCAAGTATTTGCTTCTCCCTCAATGGGAAGCTCCTTGGGTCCCGATCAGATGACAATACAATCCAGTTATGGGACACTGAATCTAGGGCACCTATTGGAGAGCCTCTGAGAGGCAATGAGGGCTTGGTGTCAAGTGTTTCCCTCTCCCCCAACTGGCAAATTCTCCAATCCCAATCAAACAACCATACTATATGGTGGAATGCTCAGACACAAGCCACTGCCAACAATCTTCATTGTAAGCTTGGTCTTCTCTATTGTACTTTTTGAATTTCTCACCAAACCTTCACAGTACCAGTTACCAACTCTTATAAACAATTCTTGCATCCATTGGTCTCAACTTCCCTCGGCTTCAACGGACAATGGGTAATGTTTCTGTCACATCGGCTCTTCTGGCTTCCCCCCCAGTATTGGAGCAGTAGACCAAAAATCTTTCTTTCTCATGGGAGGCTTGCTTTCAGCTTTGGCAAAATGGTTCTTTTCTCAGATGTGTCGTGTGCGCTGTAATCCTGATCCTTGTTAATTGCTGCTAGTTCACATGGATACATCCATTCCATCATTGACCGTCTCCTTTAGCTAGTAACTGCCTCCCTATGATCATTAGACTCACTGCTCCATTGTTAATGTTCCATTGTTGCCCAAACCAGAGGATGTTAGTAGATCAATCCATTGTGATAGTTACCCAAACTTATGTTCAGGGATGTGATGCTTTCTTTTATTAAATTTCTTGATAGGTCATGTAAGCCAGTGGCTAGGACGTGATGGCTCTCAATAACATCAAGCAGGTACCTATTATATAGCGGTGTGGGGTATTTGTTGACGACACTGACTTTCCTTCTCTGTTAGTCCATTCTACTTCCTCCCTTCGCTTCTTCGATAAAGCCCCAGGGTTAGCGGTTATCAACGATTCCGTCCGTACATGAGTGAGCTCGCTTCGCAGTCTGTGAAACCCCATCAATACCAAGACGCTTGTGACCACAACGGTCCGCAGAAATGCCCAAGCTCCCAGGAGAGAGCATAGGATTGAAGACTCCAGGGGAGAGTTTGGAGTACTTTGAATGACGCCGACCTTGACAACCATTGAAGCAGCATATTGTCCACCATCTCGCTCACCGAGGGCTAGAATTACCGTTCTCCGTCCCCCAATCCTCCTCTTAGTTTGTGCTCAGACGGGAAAGCCCATAATTTGCGGGTTGAGGTTCATTCACTCAAGCCTTGCGCTCTTCAGCGTTACAGAGGTATGGGGGCAATGGCTTCTGGGTCAAATCTCCTGAGCATCGATGTCCTCCGCGCTACCCCCCACCTTGTCTACCCACCAAGAAGAGGGGCAAATAGCGTGGTTTTAACACCATTTATCCGGGAAGACGATGCTGAAACCTTGCTCCCCGAAGCTCCGACAGACGCCGCGTCTTGGAGGAGGGTAGCTGATCACCATCGTCTCCGCCTCAGCCCTCTTCCGAGTCAGCTACCGCAGTTAAACTACACCAGGAATATATCACCGACTTTGATATGTTGTCTCGAGAGGAATGTTTGGCCGAATCTCCCCGTTGTCAAGCCTGATCACACTCTCGTTTTAGCTTCATCCATCCAGTGAGACATTCTTCGAGCAGCTTTGGATATGGTAATAAGCCGTATATGCCTGGTCCTAAACTCAGACTGATCCGATATGTAAAAGTAATTTAAACGATCTCGTCGCTGTGAAGGATCGCGACCATCGTCAAAGGGAACGCGCGCATAGTGGCCAACCCTCCGTCTGGTCAGTTACACGCCATTAAACCAACTTCTCGGCGCTTATCATCTTCGAATCGGGCAAAGGCTTTGGCTTTCGATGACCGGAATTGTCCAGACCTATATAAGTGACAAGGTTCAATGCTCGCCTACGTGATACGGTGAATATGGCGTACCCAATGTCGGATTACTGCACATGATAAGATAACCAGATGCCCTGGCCATCCCGCTAATGTTTTCCGTTAGCTCATAGTTGATGCGCGTAGCTATTATGCGGCGGAACTCGTAGTCCACATGGTGTACCGCGTGAAATGGCCAGCTTGCGAATGACTTGGGGCCCATCCCGACGTGGTCGAGGTCTACGATCGTAATTTTCTGGGTCTCGGGGTCGTAGTGAAAGTTGGCGGGCCGGATATCGCTGTGGTAGAAGCAGACCTCTTCGTTGGAAAAGTCGACGCTTAGAGGGGTCACCCGCTTGGGAGTAAATCGTGTGAGAGCCTGTAAGGATCGTCAGATACCGGCAAGACACAACTCGACATGGGAGATGGAGAGGTTCGGACGTACCGCGTTGAAATAACGCTGGACCGCCTCTACGGAATCAAACTCCAAAGGGGCGATGAGGTCGGCGAAAGCGTGGTGGTGAGCTGGACCGCGACCGACGGGACCAAAACGCGGCTCCGCGGGAAGCGGGCAGTCTAAAATCCAGCGAACTGCTTCGGTGACCTTGTCGTACAGCAACTCGGCCATATCTGGTTTGTGTTCCAGCCAATACTCGACGGTTGGAGCCTCGATGTACTCCATCACGATGTATCCCCGCCGCCACCCGAGGCCACCGCTTTCGAAGGAGTCGTAGACCGCGGGGAGGCGCGGAGCGCTTGGGTCCCGCATGGACTGCTCGTACAGGTACTTTTGCGTCTCCGCTCCGCCCATGAGCTCGTATCCGAACTTGATGAAGAGCGGCCGAGCTCCGTCGACCTCGTACTTGAGGGTGTTAGTGTTGTGCAGAGTAGCGCATGCGTCGATGATCTCTTGACGCGTCGGAAGCGAGGGGCGATTGTCTGGGATGTCAGTCATCGGGAGCCCGTGCACGCTTGGGTAAACTGGTAGTCGAAAACGTGGGAGGGTCGGCGGGCCGGGTGGCTGAACCGAGGGGATAAGCTAGCTACGACTGTGTCGATGTTATCTTCGCTGTGCGGTGATGTTCGGTTCGTTCTCGTCTGCTTCAAGGCTTGGTGATTCGAACTGGGTATGCGGAGACCGAAGGTTTGGAAGCACACCGTGGGAGCTAGTCGAAGATAGAATGTTTTGCCTCGTCATAATCTTATCTTCTTAAATTTCGATGTTAATATATCTTATCTCGAGCTTGCTTCTTATTTATGGTTGGATTGATTATACGTCTCGCTCTTAGAGGGCGCATCGATGGTTGCTATGCAGATTTCATCGTACAAGTCGGACAAGCCAACGTCAAACCTGGCTCCGCCCTGATCCTCCCCTGTCAGGACTTGCGCTGATCGGCAGGCTCAACACCGCTTCGATATTCAGTGCTTGGATGCCGACATCAGATTACGGTCAGTGACGTTTCGCCAAGCACATGAAACACCTTCTGAATCTGGAGAGTAGATAGGCGCTGGGAGCCACGTCCCACCAATGGGAACCCCTGGTCGACATGCCCACGTTTGGCAATGTCTTGCAATTTCCAGGAAAGGGAAACGCGCCCCGCGATCGCGTATAACCTCATTAACCCCCGAGACGAGTTGCTCCATAAAGGGAGATGAGATTGATTCAATTTAGTTGATGGATACGTCTAAGATGTCCCGAGCATGGGAGAAATAACCTTGTCCTTAGTGGTCAGATGAGCTAGAACCGACAGTTCATTTGCGTTCTATCAAAGTAAATTTCTCGTTTTCCCCCAAAGCCAATTTGATTTCGAGTCTAAAGCTCATCACTGGTCAATTTTTGGGTGATATGAAAAAAGGTTGAATGTCGCGGACAGAACCCCCCTTGCGAAGGAGTCACCAGATCAAAGTGTCGTCGCTGCGAGTCTCGGCACGTGTCAGGCTTGGTCGAATGCCTAGGCCTGGGAAACGGGCGCCGGTCTCAGGTCTGCCTGCGGTTCGGTGTTGTCAAGGGCAAAATCCGCTACGCCTAAATGCTTAAA
>WSTY01000418.1:0-20100 GCA_019633465.1 Tulasnella sp. 417 | reverse complement strand
AGGAAGAGGGTGTAGCGACCGACATGGGGGTTGACTTTCTCCACAACGGCTCGATAGAATTTGGATTCGCAGAGTGCGCAGAGAACCGCAAGAGCTGCTCGTACAGCAAAGAATGATTGGCGCTAGATGCAACAAATTTAGTCCAGGAGTTCGTCAGCGTGAGCATCAAACGCCGTACCTTGTCGAGATTTAATAGCCGAACCGCACGCGCGGGTAAGAGGTGCAATGCGATATACGCCCAAGATCGTATTGAGTACACAGGAGAAGTCTCCCAGGTCTGGAAGCCATATCCTTGATCCAAGTAGTGCAGTGGTTCCCAAAAGTTGTACACTGGGGTGTACGGAGGCCGTTAGCGAAGCTCAGAGGTGGGAAGATTTTTGGCCATTACAAACCTTCATCGCAGTCGGAGATGTTCGAATAAATTGCAGAGCAAAAGCGTATCAACACCAGGATTCGAAATGCGACTGAGAAGCTTGGACACCATGGCCCTTTTGTGTTCCTTCACGACGGTGTGGTCAGCCAGAACGTAGAAACTTCAGTGGAGGGTCGGAGCAGCCTTACTTTCGAAGTTGGTCATGGAGGAGCACATCGTATTTTACAGGAGGTTTTGGCTTTGGCTTCTCGTCTTGTTGACCAGTCGTTGGACGAGCAAAGCGAACTGTTTCTATCCGCCTTGGAGGAGTGGCGGTTTCAGAGGACATTGGGAGTGGGTTGGTGGTGGTCGTGGCTGATGTCAACCAGGATGACGACGATAGCCGAAATCGCCGATAGCCGATCGCCGGTTCCGTGCCTGCCGGCATGTCCGAGGGTCGAAGCACCTCCTCGGCCTACTTTTAGCCTCCATTACGTCATGCGTTATACGCCACCAAGCACGAGTACACATGGCGGTCCTGTTCATCGCCAAGTGTAGGCGAGCCAATGACGTTCGCGGCGGAAAATAACCAGGAGGGGCCTCCGTTCTGGCACAACAATGTCAACGACACTAGCCCAAATATTAATCAGTCAAGCCTCCGCTAGGGCTAGAGATACGTCGTGTCCGCAAAGGCGCTGTTCCATTCCAGCCTCAACGCGTGGCTCATCATTAATCCTGAGATATCATCAAACCCAAGATCTGGCAGCTTGGCGTTGTTGACACGAAGGAACATGCCGCTTTCTCACACGCGCCACACCCCTTGTTTAGAGCACTCACCTCCAACCTTGCTGGGCAGTCCGTTCAGATTCCGCCCCTCCTTTCCCTGCGGCAGATCTATCTGCTTGACCTCAATCTCAATACAACGTCGCGCACAACTGATGGAAATGGTGGAGGTTAGTGACCCTTGACGACTAGTGCATTCCTACGAGCCTGGCTCACGAATGTCAATCCATCAACCAGATGGCCCGTAGTGGTGGGATGAATAATGATCATTGGGATACACCACAACCTTCCGGCCTGTTCGATCTTCCCGTCGAACTTCTCAAGCAAGTCATCTCCTGTTTACCCGTTTACTCGCAAGCGAGCTTCATCGTCAACCGCTTCATCCGCCCGATCTGCGAGGAATGCCTGTATGAAACGATAACGCTGGTAGCATATCCTCGAAGGTCCCTTCACCTTCTGGAAACATTTGTTGTTCGCCCAGACCTGGCTCTGCTCGTCCACTCTCTTTCAATCAATGCCGGTGATGTCCGGGAGTATGAAGGTAGCTGCCGAAGCCTAGGCGGGGTCGCCTTCGACGGAGCGACAGCTCTATCTCTCGCCAAAAACCTCCGCTACCTGAGCATATCGATATGGGGATCCGTCAACTGGCTACGCGAGCGGGGGCACCCCAGCCTCCGAAGGGTGATCTTCAACTTCAAACTAAGGGGCTTAAGACTCCCTCCTATCTTTGATTGGACCACTTTTAACAATATTAGAGCCGATTTCGGCCTGGAAGGACGGAGCGAAGACATGGTTCACGACATCCGGAGTCTGCTGCAAGCACAACCGCGATTGGAGTACCTGAACTTGGTGTATTGCAGAGTTTCGGACGAAGTTTTAGCAATCCTCAAAGCCAACCTCAGCTCTTCAGATGTCCCCAGCCTCAAATCCTTAGAAGCCGATCAATACCTTGCCATTCCATTTATGGCAGCCGCGTCGGGTCTCCAAACCTTAAAGCTATACATGAACGGAAAGTGGGACGATAATCTTTTCTCGCAATTGGAGAGTATTTCATTCAAGAGTCAATTTTCGCTCCGGCGTCTCGTTATCTGGTCTCCCGACGAGTGGCCGTTAGAGAACTTCGCCAGGGTCTTCGCTCTTTTCCCGAGAATGGAGGAGCTCAAACTCGGGATCTCGGCCTTTTTGAAGCGTCCCGATCTCCGACCTGCAGAGTATTATTTCAACGCGGTAGGAGTTTGATTGCTGTCGGAAGTCCCTCAATTGTAACATAGACTT
This sequence comes from Tulasnella sp. 417, assembly GCA_019633465.1. Classification (NCBI taxonomy): domain Eukaryota; kingdom Fungi; phylum Basidiomycota; class Agaricomycetes; order Cantharellales; family Tulasnellaceae; genus Tulasnella; species Tulasnella sp. 417. The sequence goes on along the minus strand of WSTY01000418.1, from coordinate 17,690 downwards.
AATAGGTTGCAGACTGCGCTCACGCGCTCCCGTCTCTGCGAAAGTTTGAACTTTCTCATAAGTGGTCCTCCCAAGTAGGCGAAGCGTCAATCAAGCCTTTTGTGAGAGGATGCCCACACTTAGAGACCATTATCGTCCCAAAAAATCAAATGTGGCTATGTCCGCGTAGACCTGAATGTCCGGTAGATCCTGTCCCTTCACTCTTTGGTCCAATTGGGCTGGTGTATCGCGAGAACCTGCCAGTGGATCTGCCGCCCCCAGAATGAATGGAGCCGCAGCATCGTAAAATAAGCAAAATAACTTTACTTACCATTTCACGTGTATGTTAGATTATTTGCACTATTTTATTTGGTTCTCCCTGAAGAGACGGTTTGATGTTGTAGCCCTTTGCAGTTGATTCTAATTTGGGTTCAAACTCAATGTGCCGAGAAAACAGTTACCCCACTTTCTCCAGACGAAAAACTGCTCCAAAACGTCGTCTTACCGCGTGCGTTACATGTTTGGGTGTTGATTAACGCAGGCTGTCTCACCGGATTACGAGGGAGAGATGTAACCAGCTCAGCGCGGAGGCATAGTTGTGGCAAACATCCTTTCGAAGGAGTTGTAGTGGATGAGGATATTTTGAGTCGAGATTGCAACTGACGCTGATTCTTGGACCCATCTTGGACCCTTCGTGACCCCCTTCGTTGTCCTCATCCCAAAGCCCATATGCATATCAGAAGTTGCATCCGCAAAGACATCATCCAAATTTGTGTTTCTCTTCGAGGCCAACGGGGTTCAGTTGTGAATTAACGATATCCTCTCGCGTCGATGTCTTGTATATACGTAGAAAACCTCGACCTGCTGACAAACAATGTCGCTTCGCCAGACGAGTCACATGCCCGACCTTTACTGACGCCAGTCCAATATCCTCTTTCCACCCCTCCGCTCCGTACGCGGTCAAAGCTCTCTGATAGTCCAATCCCACACTCGATCCAACGTGGCGTTCAACCGATGGAAATGTTAGAGGTTAGCAACCCTTGGATGGTGCATCCCTGCGAACGAGGCTCACGATAGAATATCGGCCCATCAACCAGATGACCCATAGTGACGAAGTGTATAATAATCCCCCGGATGCGCCACACCGTTCCGGTCTACTCGATCTCCCAGTCGAACTTCTCAAGAAAATCATCTCCTCTTTACCCATTCACTCAAAAGCGAGCTTCATAGTCAACCGTTTCATCCGCCCGATCTGCGAGGAACGCCTGTATAAAATCATACTGCTGGCAACATGTCCTCGAAGGTCTCTTCGCCTTCTGGAAACTTTCGTTGCTCGCCCAGATCTGGCTCTGCTCGTTCATTATCTTTCAATCGATGCCGGTGAGGTCGAGGAGTACCAAGGGAGCGGCCGAAGCCTAGGCGGGGTCAACTTTGACGGAGCGGCAGCTCTATCTCTCGTCAAAAACCTTCGCCATTTCAGTTTATGGATGTGGGGATCCGCCAACTGGCTACGCGAGCCCGGGTACGCCAGCCTCCGCAAGGTGACCTTCAACCTCAAGTTAAGAGGCTTGATGCTCCCTTATATCTTTGATTGGACCACTTGGGACAATTTTAGAGCGGGGTGGAACCTGGCAGGACGGAGCAAAGACATGGTTCATGACATCCGGAGTCTGCTGCAAGCGCAACCGCGATTGGAGCACCTGTCCTTAATATTTTGCAAACTATCGGATGAAGTTCTATCGATCCTCAAAGCCAACCTCCTCTCTTCAGACGTTCCCAGCCTCACATCATTAGAAGCCGACCAAGACGTCGCTATTCCATTCATTGCAGCCGCGGCGGAGCTCACAAGCCTAAAGCTGAGCATAAGCGGAGAGTGGGGCGATGAGTCTTTCTCGGAATTGGAAAGGAGCTCAATCAAGAGCAAATTTTCTCTCCGGCACCTCGCTGTAGAGGCCACTTCAACCGATGGATGGCTTTTGGAGAACTTCGCCAGGGTCTTCGCTCTTTTCCCGAGAATGGAGGAGCTCAAACTCGGGATCCCGGCCGTTTCGGAGGATCCCGATCTCCAACCTCCAGAGTATTACTTCCACGCGGTAGGAGTTTGATTGCTGTTGGCAGTTTCCCAATCCTAACATAGACTCAATAGGTTGCAAACTGCGCTCATGCCCTCCCGTCTCTGCGAAAGTTTGAACTTTACCTTCGCTCTGACGAGGAGTTTTCCCCCCTGGGCGAAGCGTCAATACAAGCTTTCGTGAAAGCGTGCCCACACCTAGAGACCATTATCGTCCCTACAGATCAAATGTGGCTATGTCCGCGGGGACCTGGACGTTTGTTAGATCCTGTTCCTTCGCTTTTCGGTCCAGTTCGGCTAGTGTCTCCCGAGAACGTGTTAAGAGATCTACCACCGCCGGAACGAAGTGAATCGCAGTATCGTGAAATAAGCAAAAGGAAGTAACTGACTACACCAGCCGCATCTTCGATTAGTTGACGGTTCTTTATCTGGCTCTCTTTAAATAGAATGTCTGAATTCGTAAAGGTTTGCAGTTATTCCACCTCGCTTTCTCGCTGCATCCGCCTAGAGGGCGTAGTCCCTCGTTCTCCAGACGACGAAAGGTTGCTACAAAATGCCGCCTAATCGCGTGCGCCATATGTTTCGGATGCTTGGGGAGGTGACGGCCCCGCCCACACAAGGGAAGATGCCGCTTTCCCACACGGATCGCATGCGCGAACTTCGCTTTAGTCCATCCTGGTTCCGCCCCTCCGCTCCCTGCGTTAGATCTCTCTCCTAGCCAATCTGATACTGGATGCGACGTCGCGTCCAACAGATGGGAATGGCGGAGGTCAGTGGCCTTGATCAGTGCATCCCTGTGAGCGAGCTCGAGGCTCACAATAGACTGTCGGCCCATCAACCAGATGACTCATAGCGATGAAGATCCTTTGAATGTCCCACACCCTTCCGGCCTACTAGACCTACCCATCGAACTCTTCAAGCAAGTCATCTCCTATCTACCGGTTTACTCACAAGCGCGCTTCATCTGCCCGATCTGCGAGGAATGCATGTACAAAAAGATCCTGCTGGCAGTAGAACCTCGAAGGTCCCTTCGCCTCCTGGAGACATTTGTTCGTCGCCCAGACCTGGCCCTGCTGGTTCACTATATTTCAATCAATACTGGTCAGATCAAGGAGTACGCAGGTAGCAGCCTCAGCCTGGGCGGGCACGACTTCGACGGAGCGGCAGCCCTATCTCTCGCCAAAAACCTCCACTATTTACAGATATGGGGACCTGTCTATTGGCTGCGCGAACAAGGTTACGACAGACTCCGAAGGGTGATCTTCAACATGAAGTTACGAGGCCTCATACTCCCTGATAACATTCTGTGGACATTGTGGAACGATCTTAGAGCCTCCTGGGATCTAAAGGAACGGAGCGAAGACATGGTTCATGACATCCGGAGTCTGCTGCAAGCGCAGCCGCGATTGGAGTACCTGTCCTTAATAGATTGCATCCTTTCGGATGAAGTTCTATCAATCCTCAAAGCAAGGCTCCTCCCTTCAGATGTCCCCAGCCTCAAATCCTTAGAAGCCGACCAAAACGTCGCCATTGCATTCATGGCAGCCGCGCCGGGTCTCGAAAGCCTAAGGCTGAGCACAACCGGAGAGTGGGACCATACGATTTTCTCGCAGTTGGAAAGTAGTTCATTCAAGAGTCAATTTTTGCTCCGGCGTCTCGCTATAACGGCGTGGTCTCCTGATGCATGGCTGTTGGAGAACCTCGCCAGGATCTTCGCTCTTTTCCCGAGAATGGAGGCACTCACAGTCTGGATCTGGGCCAGTTCGGAGGTCGACTTACGGATCTGCTACATTTAAAATCCAACAGGCGCGGCCATAGCAGTGGTTAAGATATCGAAATCGTATTCCTACCTCGGAATCCTAAGCGAAATGTGACCATTTTATGACGCCCGGACGTTTGCATCGTGCTCCAAGCTCTTGGAATATCTTCTTGAAGCATTTGCCTACCACGATTCACTCGAGTAGTAGGACTCATTATGAGACTACACTGGTACCAAATTGCATAGGAAAGATTTTAATTTATACAAATCAAAGATATAGGACATGATTGCCTCGCTCCCTTGGGTTCCGCAGCAGAGCATGAAAACGATATATATTTAAAAAGAGAAACACGCATCTCGGTCATTCTTTCGAACGTCCAGGGCTCACCACGAGGAGGTGTGCGTGCGCCGAGCCCCAAAAAATAAGCACATTTCGCCCGGACCAAGGCTACTCCATGCTGCCGCAGGACTTGGGAACGCGCCCCCGGTCACGGCGTTCGTCTAGGGAACAAGAAACGAACCAACATAACCGTTCCTGCGGCTGCGATGGGCTAGCAGAAGGCAGAAAAACTCTGCGCCCAGTTCGCATAGTGAGAGAAGAGAATCTACGGATGGAGAAGACTAGCCGCTAATGGACCCTGACAAGACCAGCCTACGAGATGTGGCCTCTCATTCCCAATAGGTGAATGCCGGTAGCTGACCGATAGGAAACCTAAGCCTGGAGCGGAGCCAGCTATAGGAAGCGAGAGTAAGCCTTCCAGGGTACAGCAGGAGGCGAAAGATGTACCTATTGATCCGCCAAGGGCCACGGGGAGGCGGCGGGCTTGCAGAGTGAAACAGCCCTGCGCCCGGTCCGCCTCGTGTAGGAGCGATATCGAGTGATACGAGCCTAGCACCGAGTAAAAGCCGAGGCACATTGTTCCTGGATTGAAAATATTTTAAGTGAGTATGGAGTTTGGAGCGGACGACACGAACGGTTTGGCCACGACCTTCGACAACTGCCTGCTGAGCATGGAGCATAGCCGATTAGAATGAACATCGTCAGCGTTATATGCAGTACATCTAATGCGAGATACCTACTTGTTCATCCCTTAGAGGCAATAATCCGACGGTGGTGGGTTCGTCGAAATTGGGGTGTCAAATCAGGTCGTGGCGTTGTTGATGATTTGATGTACTGTTGAGAATTAGTCAAGGTTGCGGTGGGCTTGCAGAAGTCAGGAAATTCTGCGCCCAATCCGCACGGGTGGAGAAGAAAGTCTACGTATAGTAGAAGACTAGCCGCTAGTGGACCCTGGCAAGACCAGCCTACGAGATGTGGCCTCTCATTCCCAATAGGTGAATGCCGAGAGCTGGCCGATGAGAAAACCTAAGCCTGGAGCGGAGCCAGCTGAACAAAGCGGGGATAAACTTTCACGGTCAAATATTAAAGTTTGAGATATGTACCTCGTTATCCGCCAAGGGCCACGGGATCGGTTGCGGTGGACTTGCAGCGTGATGAACCTCTGCGTCCAATCCGCAACCTATACGTCGTTCATGCAAGCATGAGGGCTTGGACGCTAAAGATTCCAATGTACATCGTTCCTGTAGTAAACGATATTTCAATTGGTCGAGTAGAGTACGGGGTCGAGTGGATGACACGTACAGGTCTGGACGGAGCGACTGCAAATGCCACCTGGACGTTAGGATTTCGACTGACAGTGAAGAACTAGACCTGCTCGTCAAAGGGGTAAGAGGCTGTCCATAACGGTAGGTTTTGGCCTATTATTCTACGTTGCTCAAGATGAGTTGACAGTCGGAGAGGTTGGGGGCAGAGAACGATGGGTGGTCATTCGGAGTGGGATCCAGGTAACAGACGTTCCAGAGCCTACGGGGAATCGGGCGGGCACAGAAGGAACCGACCAAGCTAGAGAGTCAGGGAGCCTGACGGCGAGCCCAATGGTGGTTGGCTGGTGATGAGAGCGGCATGTGGTGATGGAAGAGGCAGCGGGTGGTGGTGGAAGTCGGAACGTCTGTGAGAATTATATAAGGTCCCCGATTCAGATCTCGACTGCATGACGTCACACGAATTGACCTCTACCCAGCAAGACTACCTTGAGTCGACTTGGCTGCGAGTAAACGATAATAGCTTAACTATGTGAGTGCTTTGAATCGCGTTGTTTATGGTGCTGGCAAGCGTATGTTTAGTTGGAATCGGAGAGGAAGAGGGGTTTCCCGAACACAACACTTCCAAACAAGTTGACCTCCAAGAATATATAATGACAGCGAAAACATCCTTCCTTTTTCACCACCCCTCACAGAGCTTTCCCAAACTTTCTACTGCGATGAGAGGCTCCGAGGAACCCAGCGCCAACACTCAGCTCTTCCAGAGAGTCAAAAGCTTCTCCATGACCGTTGCAACTCCGCTTGGTGGCGAGGCGGTTCTCGCCGCCCTTCCTTCCACCGCTAGGTGACATTTTCCTTGCCATGCGCACCTTGTTAAGCCTAACTGGTATTTTATGACTCTCCTTTAAGGGAGCTTACCTTTATCGTCCCTGACGCAACTTACCGGAACGAGCTTAACATGGAAGAAAGGCGATATTTCATTGTCTGCCCCGATCAGGCAACATATTCAGCAGCTTTCAACGTCATGCGCTCGAAGGAAATCATTTCTCAGCCCACCATTCAGAGCGACTATTGGAAAGGAGTTACTGCAAAGATCGAGAAGGGAGAAGTGTTCGGAGAAACTCCTACCATGCAAGCTGACCACCTAGGTCAGTCCATTTCCCTCCTCCCTGGGTTCTCAATCGCCGTCCTGAACTTTCCATCTACTAAAGCGAGAAGTGCCGAAGCCTTCATACACAGCCCAGAAACGCAAATCGAAGCACAAGACCAACTCCTGACTGCCACATCTCCTCCCTCCGAAGGTGGGTTCCGCTTTGCCACTGCTTCAAGTTGGCGGTTCCTGACAACACGCGCCGTCCCCCCCCCATCCAAAGGTTCTGTCGTTAATCGGCCTCGGAGAACTGTTTACGGGACGGCACGGGTTGACACGATTACTACTTTCAGTGAGCATCTTATTACTTCTTCGGGCATCTGCCGTCGTCGCTCACCGCACTTGTATTGCAGTCGTTAAGTTTGCTCAAGTCCCATTAAGCTCTCTCATTGCATTGCACATGAACAAGATCACCTCAACCTCAACCCCTGCTCCGGGATTGGCTTCCCCATCGTTCGACTATGTTGGACCTACAGGCAAACCATCTTGTCTCCACGGCATTCTCAATCACTCCGGTCCTTGGACTCGACGCGCCGCTCACTCGGCCCAGAAAACAGCTTCGCAAGAGGTCAAAGCCCTGAAACGGGAGTTTTGCGAAAAATATCAAGCCTTGGCCGATAGGTGTACCAACGACCCGCAGCACACGCTCACACTGGATCAAGTTATGGCAATCGTGAACAGTATCGAGGACCGCTACGCGAGGCGCAAGTGGATGGCAAACCATATTCGGGAAATGAGACGACTGAATAAGGATGTCAATGAAATGGTGCTGGAGTATCTTGCCCTTATGGCGCACTGCAGGAAACTGCAAAAGGCGTGCATCGCCGCCGCCAATGAGGCCTACGATGTCAACATCGTCCTCATCCCCGACCCCTCCTTCCCCCTTCCAACCCCCCCTTGACAGAGTACCCTCGTCCTTCCCCTCCCAGGCCACTCCACTATATTGATATTTTGTTAAATTCAATTGATGTCACCCTTTAAGGGTCTTGATATTCGTCCTGGCGAATGAGGTGAATTGCTTTTGGAGCTTTCGCTCGATCCTCTCAGCAGTACACAACTTTTACTGCCTCCAATGCCAAACCTTAGGGGTTTCTTTAGTTCGACACGGTCGAGACTAATAAGAGAGTACAAGAAAAGCTTGAATAACGCCATGTACCACCCAACATCTCCCAATACCCTTAATCCTCATTGTCGTTGACGCTCGCAGGAACATCGGGACCCAGGATTGTGGAGGGGTTTACGAGGAGGGTCGCGCTGAACCCTTCTCGAATAGTCCCAAGGAGTGTGGCAGACTCGGTGCTCGTATTGGGCGAATCCTGCACGATTTGAGCGTTCGGCACGATGTCTGGGTTCATGGTGCCGTCGTCATCGGAAAAGGTCGGAGCCATGGCGGACATGGCGTGAACCAGATCATCCATGTCTGCGTCTTCTTCGCCTGCAGAGTTGTTGGAGAATATATCTTTCTCTGGGTCTGGAACAACGTTCGAGCGATCGGCGGCGGCGGAGGAAGAGCCCCGATAGGGAAGATGTTTTGAATCCGCGATGGGGGTGCTGGTGCCAGTGGTGGACGAGAATGGGACGGACCCTTGAGTGTAGTGCCGACCTCGATGACGTTGCGATATAAAAGACCGTCAGTGAGGGCGTTTCCGTTTGATTTGGTGAGAGTCTTGATCAGAATCCGCCCCCGAACGATCTGCGTCGTAACCGTTTGGGAGCGGTTCCTCCGCATCGGCGTCGGTCTCGTCATCTTCAGGTGCATCATAATCTATATCTTCCGCTCCAGTATCCTCTTCATTCGAAGACATTTCCTCTTCCCCCATTTCGGTTCTGTTGCTAGTAGAGGAACTTTCCTCGTCACCGGGTGCTACCGAAGCTATGAACTCTGACGTTTCACCCACCTTCTTCCCCTTCTGCAACTCCAAAAAACTCTTGGTGATCGTCTGAGCTTTCTACTTCGTTTAGATTGCCAGTTGGCATCTGGGATACAGAACCGGGATCAGCAGTCGCGTGTCCTGGTCCGGCTGAAGGTCACGACCTGGGAGTAAGCATCCGTAAATGAGCCTCATTCAAAGCAAAATTTATACCTGAAAGCGACGACCAGCCCTCAATTACTTCGTTGTATCCGTGATTGGTGAACGGTGACTCGTTGGTCTCCAGTGCCGGACTTGGAGGAGGGCTGATAGCTACCCATGGCGACGGAAGGCCTGACCCACTGAAGGACACGCCTGAGAGAGGAGAGGTTGAGTAATGGCAGTTTTACAGTAGAGCAAAAGGCCGACGCACAATGCAGCAAGTCCAGACCGATTGTGATTGCTACCTTGCTTTGTTGTGAGGAATTGGAAGAGGCGCGACATTGAAGGGTAGGTAGGGCGTGACTGGTGGAAGGGGACTCAACACCAAGTTATGACGTCACACGCAAGAGACTGCCCCTCTTCAGTGAAGCACACAATAAGACGGCATGACTGACCACTGGCCCCTAGTGACCGTAGATCCCGGCCAAGTTTCGGGGAATCCGCTGGGCAGTATTTCCAGCGCTAGCTGATGTTAGAAACGCGAGTGTTGAACCTTTTAGTCGAACCCGTGGTGTTGAAAACACCGACAAACTCCTGCGACGCGCTCACACCTCCCCCCTCCCCTCAACCAACCACAAGCCGCGTCATGTCGGTCACATTAGAGGACACGCAACCCGCGTTCGATGAAAGCAAAGAAATCATCCAACCTGCTATCTATGACAGGCTGAAAAACCTCTCCTTCACTGTTCGAACACCTCACGATGCAGATTCGTTCTTGGCCACCTGCCTCCCAGCTTCAGTCAGGTATCGTTTCCAAGCCCTGGCCCTCTATCTCTCTATCGAATCGAGTTAACGGTGCTTAATATGATATCTCAGAAACGAACTTCTCGTTGTGCAAGACGATGGCTACCCGAACAAACCTGGACTTGACGGCCACAGATACTTCATCGTCTGTTCCAGCCAACCAACATACGATCGCGTTTTTCATGACCTGCACTCTCGGGGATTCGATGTTAGTCATCAAGTAACAAAGGTGTACTGGACACGAGTTGCTGCGAAGTTCGAGCAAGGAGAAATGTCCGTGGCGACGCCTTCCATGTCGCCTACCATTCAAGGTAAGCAGCAGATCGACCCGCTCGTCTGCAGCGCGCGCGCAACACCCCAGGTCACCTGGTTGCTGATAGCCCGCTTTGTCCTTCCATATGGCTTGACCAAAAAGTCGCAATTGCTAAAGCTCGTCCTGAAAGAAAGACGATCCATGCTTATGCACAGGTTGATGTCGTCAGTGGGATCAGTAAGAACTACCAAATTCCAATAAATCTGCTCTGGAAGTTGACGATGCTTACCACGCAGTGTCTATGTTTCCTCAACGATTCTCAATCCCGTCAGTGAACACGACCACCGCCGTCGCATCCCTACATCCTGGTACCGTGGATCCCATTGACGACTATAACCTGGGTCCGACCGGCGATCCATCCTGTCTGGCAACTATCTTAGCCCACGACAAATCATGGACGCGACAGGCCGCACATCGAGCTTATAAACTGGCTTCTCAAGAAGTCAAAAGCTTGATGGAACAGTTTCGTCTCAAATACCAAGCTTTGGCCGACAAGGCCAAGTACGACTTCACGATCAACCTGACCCTGGAGGGCGCAATGGAAATTGTAAACGGGATTCAAGACGAGTACGAGAAGAAGAAATGGATTGTGCAACATATCAGAGAGAGGAGAAAGTTCGATAAAGACGCTAAAGTTATGCTCTCGGAGTATTACGCTCTCATGTCACATTGCAGGCGTCTGCAAAAAGCCTGCATTGCTGCGGCAAATGAAGCTTACAATGTGAACATCGTCATCCACCCGACGAATCTCCTCCCTACCCTAGCTCTCCCTTCTACGCCTTCCTAGTAGTATAGTCTGTCGTCTTAGTACGTCCTTGATGCCATTGATATCACGTTCAACGAGCCTGTGTACGCTTAGGCAGCCGACGCCGAATGCTCTACACGCTAGCGATAAGCGCTGGCATCCCCGCTTCTGTCATGGAAGTATGGCGGCAGGACTCATCGCCAAGGGGAAGGCCGTCGACGGGCACCCTCGTTCAGCCTATAGACACAAGGGCCATTTAGCGAATCGACCCCGAAGGTGGCTGTCGCTCAGCTGCTAAGCCTAGTATGAGCTCCTGAAGTTCACTGGTAAGCACAAACCATCTCACTGTAGTTATTTCTTTCGATTGGGAGATTCGGGATATCAGATGATGAGGTTGAACAAGACGACACGCATGCATGAACAGCCTGTTCCATGTCTGGATACCATGGCAGAGTAGTAGGGCACATCGCGAGACTTCAGTGGTACAGAGGGATGTAGGAAAGATTTTGAGGTATACGAATCGAAGATATAGGACAAGGTCACCTCGCTTCTTGGCTTCAACGGGAGAAAATGATTACATGAAAAGAGATTGAAGAAGAGAAGCACGCATCTCGGTCATTCTTTCGAACGTCCAGGGCCCACCACGAGGAGGTGTGCGTGCGCCGGGCCCCAAAATAAGCACAGTTCGCCCGGATCAAGGCTACTGCGGGACTTAGGAACTCGTCTCCGGTCTCGGCGTTCGTCCGCCGAAGAAGAAACAAACCGGCGTAACCGGCTCTACGGCTGCGATGGGCTTACAGAAGGCAGAAAATTCTGCGCCCAGTTCGCGTAATGGGGAAAGAGAATCTACGGAGGGAGAAGACTAGCCGCTAATAGACCCTGACAAGACCAGCCGACAAGATACAGCCCCGGTCTCAATAGGTGAATGCCGATAGCTGACCGATAGACAACCTAAGCCTGGAGCGGAGCCAGCTATAAGAAGCTAGAGTCAGCCTTCCCCGGTTACAACAGGAGGTAAAAGATCTACCCGTTCATCCGCCAAGGGCCACAGGGAGGCGGGGGGCTTGCAGAAGCTCTGCGTCCGACCCGCCTCGCGTAGGAGCGATATCGAATGTATAGGAGCATAGTGCAAAGTAAAACCCCGATGCACGTTGTCCCTGGATGGAAAGATGTTGTAAGTGAGGGTAGAGTTGGGACGGACGACACGAACCTACCGGCTGAGCATGAACATAACCGATTAGAATGACCATCGTTGGCGCTGTATGCCGTACATCTAATGTGGGATAACTACCTTTTCATCCCTTAGAGGTAGTAGTCCGACGGCGGTAGGTTCATCGAAACTAGACTTGTGCCATCAGGTCACGGCCTTCTTGATGATCGATCATGTACTGTTGAGAATTAGTGAAGCGTTGCGGTGGGCTTGCAGAAGTCATGACATTCTGCGCCCAACCCGCGCGGATGGAGAAAAGGTCGACGTATGGAGAAGACTAGCCGCTAATGGACCCTGACAATGCCAGCCTACGAGTTTTGGCCTCTCATTCTCGCAGGTACTGCCGATAGCTGACCGATAAGACACCTAAGCCTGGAGCGGAGCCAGCTAAAGAAACCGAGGATCAGCATGCTAATCTCTATGTTTGAGGATGTGACGAGCACCTCTTCATCCGCCAAGGGCCACTGGGTCGGCTGCGGCGGACTTGCAGCGCGTCGAGCCTCTGCGTCCGATCCGCATCCTTGATCATTTATTGAGCCTAAGAAGCCCAAACACGGAGGAAAGTTCCCGCGGCACATTATTCCTGTAATAAGATATATCAAGAGGGGTTGGATGTAACGTGTGGGCGAGATTTGAGCCGCGGCGACTGCCAGCTGGCTGGTTCGGATTTCGACTAGCGGAAAAAAGGAGCTCACTCACAACCAGATCACTAAAAGCTCCACTATTACAAGTTTCGGCAATGGTCTCTTCTTAGTGGTTTGTGGTGATCTGATGTCCGGAGGATTGTAAGGTGGCGGACGATCTAAGGACGAGGGGGGGCGGGGAACCAGCGTGGGGGGGCCTTCTACGGAAAAGTGCGAGTCGATGAGGCCCACAGATATGCAGCGCTCGAGGTTGGGAAAGATAATAAACCGATCGCGGCTCAAGAAGGGGTTGATTGATGGGAGGAGGGTAGGTGGTGGTAGGAGCAACCAAGTCGCTGTGCTAGATAAGGTCCCCGATTCAGATCTCGACGATGACGTCACACACCGCAACGAGCGACCTTTGAACTTCAGCTGGAAGGCCCTCTTACTCGGTCTAGAGAGAAACCTCATCCCGAGTACTCATGTAGATGCATATTTTAAAACTCACCACGCGTGTACATGGACCAATACACCTAATAGTGAGGATCTCGATAGCTTCCCGACCTCAGACGGAGAGCCTTATCTCTTTACGGGTTTTCCACCAATCTTAGTCTTTCGAATCGACATTGTGAATATATTAACTACCCATAATATGGACGATATTCCATTGAAACAAGTGAAAACGCTCTCCCACACGCAGTCGGGGCCACGTAACATGACCAAACAGGCTGAACAAACCACGGAAAAGTATAAAAGCGAGTCGAACGCTCTTCCCGTCCCACCACGCACACGTCAACCGCAATGAGTGGCAATACTGAGTCTGGCGCCAAGGAGACACCCGCAAACTCAATTGTCGAAAGACTCAAAAGCTTTTCCTTGACAATTCTAACGACTTTGACGGCCGAGGGCGTGTTCACAACACTGCCTCACGATGCAAGGTAACAACTTCGCTACATATGCACCTCTTCTAATCTCACTAGACCCTGATGTTTTTAAAGGGAAGAAATAATCATCGTGGTCGACGAAATCTATGTGAACCAGCTCAATAAGGAGGAAAGACGATATTTCCTTGTGTGCCCCAACCACGCAACGCATACGGTGGTTTCCAACACCCTCCGCTCAAATCTTATCGCAGCCCTGCCACGAGTCAAAATATCATTTTGGGCAGATATAACTACCAAGATCGAGAAAGGAGAAGTCTACGGAAAAACCTCTTCTGTCCCCTCTGATCAACAAGGTCAATCACTTTGCTTCTTCTTATGTACCCTGACGCGTCATATTGATGGCCCCAACCGTCTAAAGCCGGACTTGGAGAAGAGTTTGTGGATAGTTTTGGGGAATCATGCCGTGCAGAACGTCAACTCGCATCCGATGTGCCTTCGGTCACGACAGCTGGAGTGCCCCTCGACGGTCCGGAGGGGCGAACTCACGCCCAACCTCAACTCGCGACAAACACGCCTTTTCAAGCTACAGGTAATCTCGGCTTTGTGAACCGATTCTTAGGCTGGTGGTTCCTGACAAACGCACGTCCATTTCCTCACCCGAAGATGCTGTCGCGAACCCTCCTCGAAGAGTTATTTACGCGACGGCAAGGGTTGACACAATCACTACTTTGAGTGAGCATCTTATTACTTCTTTGGGCATCTACCGTCGTCGCTCACCGCACTTGTATTGCAGTCGTCAAGTTTGCTCAAGCCCCATTAAGCTCTCTCATTGCCTTGCACATGAGCAAGATCACCTCAACCTCAACCCCTGCTACGGGATCAACTTCTCCATTGCTCGACCTTCTTGGACCTACAGGCAAACCATCTTGCCTTCACAGCATTATTCATCCCCCCAGTCCTTGGACGCGACGCTCTGCTCACTCGGCCCAGAAAACAGCTTCACAAGAGGTCAAAACCCTGAAACGGGAGTTTTGCGAAAAATATCAAGCCTTGGCCGATAGGTGTACCAACGACCCGCAGCACACGCTCACACTGGATCAAGTTATGGCAATCGTGAACAGTATCGAGGACCGCTACGCGAGGCGCAAGTGGATGGCAAACCATATTCGGGAAATGAGACGACTGAATAAGGATGTCAATGAAATGGTACTGGAATATCTCGCCCTTATGGCGCACTGCAGGAAACTGCAAAAGGCGTGCATCGCCGCCGCCAATGAGGCCTACGATGTCAACATCGTCCTCATTCCCGACCCCTTCTTCCCCATCCCAACCCCTCCTTGACAGAGTGCCCTCGTCCTTCCCCTCCCATACCACTCCACTATATTGATATTTTGTTAAATTCAATTGATGTCACACTTTAACGGTCTTGATATTCGTCCTGTCGAATGAGGTGAATCTCTTTTGGAGCTCTCGCTCGATCCTCTCAGCAGTACACAACTTTTACTGCCTCCAATGCCAAATCTTTATTTCGACGCGGTCGAGACTAATAAGAGAGTACAAGAAAAGCTTTAATAACGCCATGTACCACTCAACATCTCCCAATACCCTTAATCTTCATCGTCGTTGACGCTCGCAAGAACATCGGGACCCAGGATTGTAGAGGGGTTTACGTGCAGGGTCGCGCTGAACCCTTCTCGAATAGTCCCAAGGAGTATGGCAGACTCGGTGCTCGTATCGGGCGAATCCTGCACGATTTGAGCGTTGGGCACGACGTCTGGGGTCATGATACCGTCGTCATCGGAAAAGGTCGGAGCCATGGCGGACATGGCGTGAACCAGATCATCCATGTCTGCGTCTTCTTCGCCTGCAGAGTTGTTGGAGATTATATTCTTTTCTGGGTCTGGAACAACCTTCGAACGATCGTCGGCGGCGGAGGAAGAGCTCCGAGAGGGAAGATGTCCCGAATCCGCGGTGGGAGTGCTGGTGCCAGTGGGGGACGAGAGTGGGACCGACGCTTGAGTGTAGCGTCTACCTCGAGTGCGTTGCGATATAAAAGACCGTCGGTGAGGGCGTTTCCGTTTGATTTGGTAAGATTCTTGATCAGAATCCGCCCCCGAACGATCTGCGTCGTAACCGTTTGCGAGCGGTTCCTCCGAATCGGCGTCGGTCTCGTTGTCTTCATGTGCATCATGATCCAGGTCTTCCGTTTCAGTCTCCTCTTCCTTCGAAGACATTCCTTCCTCCCCCTTTTCAGTTCTGTTGCTAGTAGAGGAACTTTCGTAGCTTTCCTCATCACTGGGGGCTATCGAACACAGACGGTAGTAAGCCCAATGAGCTCGAAGAAGTCCCGAGGAGCAGCGGTAGCCTGACCATCACCTGCAATTAGGTGCGTTTCACCATCCTCCCCCTCATTATCACATCTCATATCTCCGTCCTTGCCATCCCACTCTTCGACATCTTCTAGGATAGAAATGCTTAGTCGAAAATCGGGGCTACGAACTTTCCGACGTTTCACCCACCTTCTTCCCCTTCTGCAACTCCAAAAAACTCTTCGTCGTCGTCTGAGCTCTCTACTTCGTGAAGATGGCCAGTTGGCATCTGGGATACAGAACCGTGATTAGCAGTCGCGTGTCCTGGTCCGGCTGACGGTCACGACATGGGAGTAAGAATCCGTAAATGAGCCTCATCCAAAGCAAAAATTATACCTGAAAGTGACGACCAGCTCTCGATGACTTCGTTGTATCCGTGATTGATGAACGGGGATTCGTTGGGCTCCAGTGCCGGACTTTGAGGCGGGTTAATAGCTACCCATGGCGACGGGGGGCCTAACCCACTGAAGGGTACGCCTGAAATAGGTGCTGAGTACTGGTAGAGAATTAAGCTATATATATATAGGGCTCACCAACGGTTTGCAGGCCTGATAAAGGGCCCAACGCGGGCATTGGCAGCCCAACGGTCGATCCTCCAGTTGATCCCTGCATTGAATTCGGCAACACTGGAACCAAGTTCACACTGTATCCCTGGCCCATAAGAGACATGTTTTGGTAGACTTGGTTAAAAATCCACTGGTCGGGACAGGTCACGATGAAGGCGGGGTCTCGGGGTCCTTCCATCATGGACTGCACATGGACCACGTCCCTGGATAAAGATTGAGGATGAAAAGACTGCTATTACATCATAAGAATACATATGAGAGGTTGGAACACGTACTCGAGCTCTTTGGGGAGGTTAAGATCGTCCAAGAATCTCTCCCTCGACACTGAGTGCCCGCCGGTCGTGATAAGGAATAGGCTCGGCGCCTGAGATAACGCACCCAAAGGAACGGTAATGCCTTGGAACGGCTGTGACATTATGAGTGGTGTAAGATACTGGAGGTGAAGGAAGTGTGGGCGATTCCAATGTGGACGACAAGAGAGAGAGTGAGGGAGTGAACGAACGCGAGAAAGAGACGCGCGTGCATGCCCCCAACACTCTCGCCAACAACAACACCCCATACGTGACTACTCGACGCGTCTCTCCCAACCCTACCAAAGGATGTGCGGACCAATGTGTACGGCGATCAGCGCTTTTAATTTAGCTCGCGGGACCACTTAATGTGATAGGCTCCGCGCACTGCACGGTCGTTGATAAGCGCTGGCATCCCCGCTTCCGGCGTGGTCGGAATTATTAACCGGCGGCAGAACCGCAGCTCATCGTCAAGGCCAGCGACAGGCACCTTCATCGATTCCGGTGTCTCCACGGGTCTCGCCTAAGCTCAAAAACCCACCTAGGGAGTCGACAACAAAAGCGTAGCGGTCGTTGGGTTGTTCAGCCGCGTATGGGGTCATGCAAAGTTCACTAATCCGCACAACACGTCTCCCGCTGGCTGTTTCATTCCATAGAGATTCGGGATACCGATGCTTGTTAGGAACGGTTGGGAGTTGTCCTCCGCTCGCAAGACAACGCGTATCAACCCGTTCCAAGTCGTTGATTCCACCGCGTGCTGCACTGATCCGAAGCGTCTTGCGCGAGGTGAACGAAATGACCAACGATTGACCCGAAATCCGCCTGAGCAAGGCTGCGGACGGCCCCGGACAATGTATTTACTAGGAAGGAGATGAGATAACAGAACGGTGATTGCAACTTGAGTATAATGCTACAGATGATAGAGATAAAAGGCGGCAGATCAAGAAAGAAAGAAAGTTCAAGAGCGCGATGCTTATGGCAAAAAATGGAGGGTACGAAAGTGGGGTATTAGCGCCGAACAAGGGAAGAAAAAAAAGAAAGTGCAAGTATGAACACATGAACACAGGCAAAGAGAGACAACCGCGGCGGGTCGATGTAACAATAAACCGAACATAATGAGAGCTATGCCACGAGGGAGAGGAACGGAGGGAAAGAATGTCCAGAGTTGGGGGGAGGGGGAGAGAGATAACAGATGACCTACTGGCCCAGAAAAAAAAAGAGGAGTAAAAGGGGAGAAGAAAATAAGGAAATAAATACCACCCGGCAAAAAGCATAATGTGGCCGATACTTGCGTGTGTTAAGGATTGTGAGGT